>SNQJ01S0003588.1:312470-326345 GCA_010110895.2 Picea sitchensis
GTATATATATCTTTGTAAAATGAATGGTTATCTCTAAAAACTAGAAATTCAAATATCTCTAAAAATTAGAAATTTAAATAGTTTCCATTATTCTTATTTACTATATCCATTTAATTCTGGATTTATTAAGTTTGGATTTATCAAGTGAGGATCAAATTTGTAAATTGCAAATCTTTTTTAAGTTTACAGTTTGAGAAATTTAATCTTTCTTGACACTTGATAGATCCAAATCTGTAATGTGCAAATTTTTCCTAAGTTTAGGGCTTGAGAGATCCCTCTTGACACTTGCAAATCTTGACTTAAGATGGATAAATTATATCTATATCTACTTTTAAGGGAGAACAATTTCAATTAAAGTGTATTTTTTTTAACTCTTAGTTTGATAAGTTCTAAACTATCTAATCAAGTTAAATAAAATATTTTATACAAAAAAATAAATTAAATTATTTAGAATCTGGTTAATTCCAATATAAATTTTCTAATGGGTTTAGCTTGGGTGGTTGGGAGGATTTATTTTTTAACAACAAAAACTATATTTTTTTATATTAAAAGGGGGTTGTGCAGAGGAGACAATCAACAGATACATTTTTCAAAATTCATAGAAGTCTTTATAAATGTGCTAATTTCCAAACAAACTATACTAGCCTTTAAAACAATTTCGAGATATGAGTTCCAAGTAATTTCTCTTGTGACTTGCTTGACAAATGGATGGAGTGTCTTGAACTTCATGTTCCACTCTTGAGTGAGGGGGACTTTGTTCCTTTATCTCCATAGGATCCCTGTTGTGGCAAACTGTTTCCTCCTCCCTCATTCAAATTTTCCAAGAGTTCCCAGAGGCTAAGTTGTTGAAGAAAAGAGAGAGTGATTGCATTCGCGAGGACACAACCAATGTGCATAACCTATTACATTTTTCTTCTAGAGAGTCAATCCTTTGCTACTGAAGAAGGATGGGAGTCATGATTTTGGCATTTTGATGTTGGCATTTTGCGTGGCATTGGTCTACTCTAGCTCTAAATGTTTTGAGGAAAATAACATAAGAGATTTGTTATTTGCTTGGACAACTTCTTTGTGCCTGGGAAAAATTCTTCGTACCTCTTTAAATTTTGAGTTATCTATGACAACAAGCGGAATTCCCTTCACAATGATATTGATACTGGACCCAATTTCCCCCTAACAACGAACCTGAGAATAGTCAAATCTAGTGCACTTCCCTATAGCATGCAAATTCACTAGAGAAATAGGAACTAAGAACACAAACAAAGGAACCGAGGCTTGCCTGGTTGAGTAGAAGGAAATTACCCACATTGAGAAAGGATAGAATGAAATCACCTTCTCCAATCTTCGTTGTGATGTCTTGAACCTCCCACACAGATCCTGTAAGGTACAAGATGTAATGTAATATGCAAAAGCATAAATATTCAACAAAATACCAATGGAACAACAAAATATTGAGACTAGCAATACCAACAATAATACCTTTATTGAAAGAAAGCAATGTTCACTTGCCTCTTCGAGGAGGCAACCTCCAGCAGAGCAATGCTCTATTACAATAATTCTCATGACAAATATTTCTCATGCCTCCTACTCTTATTTATACTAATTCTATCTTCTAAAGAACATTCTAGTGGAAGATCTTTCTAGAAGAGAAAAATTATATTAGGTCTTCTTACATCGACTTGTTCACATTTATTAAATAGGCCTTATTAACTAATGTTGGCCTTTATTACATGGAAAACATATTATTCTACCTATATGAGGGGTTAGGGAGGTTAGGTCCCTAACATGCCCTCCCCCTTGAAGAACGACCTTGTCCTCAAGGCTTGAGATGAGGAAATTGTTGCGGAATGGTTGTCGGCTCCCAGGTGGCATCTTCTAGAGTTATATCTTTCCATTGAACTAACACTTCCTTGATGGTGCACTGACGAAGATGACGCTCTCTCTAATCCAAGACGGCTTGTGGTTGCAACCAAATAGAACCTTCTTCATCCAACTCAGGGAGACTAGTTTGAGTTTGGCACTTAGTTCCAATCACTTTCTTTACACATGAGACATGAAAAAAAGGATGGAGCTTAGAATGACTAGGCAGAGCTAAACGGTAGTCCACATGCCCCACTCGCTTGAGAATCATATAAGGACCATAAAATTTGGGAGCAAGTTTCTAACAATGTTTAGCTTTGAGTGAAGTCTTCTTATAAGGTTGTAGATGAAAAAACTCTTGGTCCCCTTCAACAAATTGACGTTTAGAACAACTTAATCTGCTTGTTGCTTCATGCAATTTTGGGCCATGATCAAATTTTCTTTGAGGGTACGGAGAATGGTCTCTCGGATTATAACATTTTTTTCAACCTCCTGAACCTTCGAGACAGTTGGCATATATGAGAGAATTGAAGATGGCTTTTGTCCATAGATTACTTCAAAATAAGTCATGTGAGTAGTGGTATGGTAAGATGTGTTGTACCACCATTTAGCTAGGGGTAACCACTAAGCCCACTTATTTTGTCTTTCGAATGCAAAACATCGCAAATATGTTTCCAAACACTTGTTGACAACTTTAATTTGGCTACCAGTCTGGGGATGATAGGCGGTGCTGAGATGCAATTAGGTTCCCTAAAGCCTGAACAATTCTTGCCAAAAATTGTTGGTGAAATTTGTATCTCTATCAGAGACAATAGAATGAGGCATTCCATGAAATTTGAATATATTATCCATGAAAATTTCAGCCACTGTGGATGCAATGAATGCGTGTTGAAGAGCACATAATCGAACATATTTGGAAAGACGATCTTCTACCACCATCATGACTGACTTATTTCCCAATTTAGGTAAGCCAACAATGAAATCCATAGAAATATCCCTCCAAATAGCACGGAGAATCGGAAGCAGTTGAAGTGTGCCTAGAGCTTTGATTATTTCTCCATTGTTGCGTAGACATACTTCACACTCAACCACAAAGGTGCAGACGTCATGTTTCATACCATCCCCCAAAAAATAACATTTGATACGTTCATAGGTTTTGGTAAACCCGAAATGCCTAGCTATGGGTGAAACATGAAGCTTAGAAAGGACTGTGGATTTAAATTGCGACAATTTTCTTAAATACAGACGACCTTTGTAGTGAAGCTCTTCGTTTTGCCAAGAGTACCTTGAAGAAGTTGGAGAATGGTGTTGCAATTGTTGGAGCAGGCTAGAAAGTTTGGGGTCTTGCAACCATTCCTAGCGAACACCTTGGAGAAAAAATGGTACAATGAAGTAGAGGGAGAAGAGGGACCCTTCTTCTTCATACTTTCTGGAAAGAGCGTCAACAACCACATTTTTGTTTCCCTTCTTGTAAATTGTCTCATAATCATATCTAAATATCTTGGTCACCCACTTTTGTTGCTTTGGGGATGAAATTTATTGTTCCAGAAAATACTTGAGGCTCTGATGATCAGTTTTAATTTGGAAGCACTGCCCCAATAGATAAGGATGTCAAAGATCCATGGCATGAAAAATAGCCAAAATTTCCTTTTCGTAGATTGATTGGCCCAAATGTCTCTCTGAAAGTTGTTTGCTAGTGAAGTCCAAAGGCTTGCCATCTTGCATGAGGACTACCACAATTCCTTTCCCTGAAGCATCACATTCCAGGACAAAATTATTTGTGAATTCAGAAAGTGCTAGGACATGAGTTGTGCACATAGCCTCTTTCAAGGTGTGGAAGGATTGATCAACTGTTGGAATCCAAGTGAAAGAATTCTTTTTAAGGAGAGCAGTGAGAGGTCCGACAATTTTTCCATAATTCTGAACAAACTAGCGATAATATCCTGTTAAACCCAGAAAACCATGCAAGATCTTAAGAGTTTTAAGCCAAGGCCAATCCTGCATAGCTTCAGTTTTCTTAGGATCCACCCATACACCATCCTTGCCTAAAATATGACCTAGGTAATCCACTTCTGAGGCTCAAAAGGGGCATTTAGATTGTTTGAGGAAAAGTTAGTGCTGAGAGGGTAGATGGAGAACTTGATCCAGATGGGTGAGATGGGATGTTCAAGTTTGACTATAGATGAGAATATCATCAAAGAAAAATAAGACAAAATGATGGAGAAAATGATGGAAGACATGATTCATGAGACTTTGGAAAGTGGAGGGAGCATTACACATGACAAAGGGCATTACCAAGAAATCAGAGTGACCCTCATGAGTTCTAAATGCGGTATTGGGAATGTATTCCTCTTTCATCTGAAACTAGTCGTATCCAGAACGGAGATCAAGTTTAGTAAAGTACTAAGCACCGTCAATTCATCCAATAGATCATCAATGATAGAAATGGGAAATTTGTCTTTGATGGTGAATTTTTTTAGGGCACGAAAGTATGGATACATGTGCCAATTTCCTTCTTTCTTGAGTACCATGATCACAAGAGAAGAATAGGGGATGGTACTAAGACAGATAACACCCGCATCGAGAAATTCTTGAACAATTTTCTCAATTTCATTCTTCTGGGAAAAGGGATGATGATAAGGGAGAACATTGCGACGAAGACCGCTTAGGACTAGAGGAATGGAATGATCATGAACACCACGGGAAGGGGGAAGGCTATGGAGGGTGGAAATAACAACTTGGTGTTTAGAGAGGATAGATTGGAGGTGAGGATGCATAGAGGGTGTCTCAACTGTTTGAATGGAATGGAGTTTGGAAATAATGCCTGAATGACCCTTTTTTAGGAGCTTTTCCATTCGATTAGAATGGTTGATCTCAGGGGAGCCTAATGTGATGCCTTAGAACTTATACCATTGTCTCTCCTATTGGAATTTCATGGTTAACTCCTTAAAATCCATGAGAATGGGGCCAAGAGTGTGTAGCCATTCAACACCGCGCATAATGTCACAACCGCCCATGTCAATAGAAAACATATGATATTTTAATTTGTACTAACCAATTTGGAGACACACATTTTCACAATTCCCACTATATTTCATGGAACGCCATTGGCAATCATGATTTGAAAATTTTTGACTGCACGAATATAACAATTGATTTCCTAGGCAATGCGACAATGAATAAAAGTATGGGTGTTGCCATTGTCAACAATGATGATGACGTTCATATGCTTAATGTAGCCAATGAACTTGAGGTTTTGGGGAGTAGATAAGCGAGGGAGGGCATGTAATGAAATCAATGGTTCATCTTCTGGTGGATCAGACGATGGAGTAGGAATATCAGGTGGGGGTAGTTCTTCCACCGGGAAAACTTCAACCTCCTCGTCAGTGACATCCTCAGAAATGGCCATAAAAATCTTTTGTTTGTTACACTTGTGCCCCCAAAAATATTTTTCATCACAATTATAGAAAAGGCCCTTGAGTTGGCATTCAGGCATTTATGCCGTAGTTAATTTCTAGATCTTGAGAGGATCAACATGAGGGGCGAGATTGGTAGGTCGAGGACGAGGAAGAAAAGAGGATTTTCGGTCCTGGGAAAACACAACCTGTTGTGCTTCCTTGACATGTTGAGTAGCTTCCAACCACATCTGGGGGTGAGCCATGAGGGGCTGGGCTTAGATTTCATCCTTTAGGCAACTAATAAAGCATTCCCTAAAGAAGGCATCAGACATGCCCTCTGTTTTGAAAACCAATTTCTCAAATGCAGTGATAAAGTCTTCCATTGTACCAAATTATTTCAACTTGGTCAAAGGGCCTAGGTAGTGTGTGTCGGTGTCAAAGCGCTCATAAATTTCAGTCATAAATTGTGTCCAAGAAACATACCCTTGGCGTGATTTTCTACACCATTGCCACCATTTCCAGCGTTCAAGATCTAGATAGAGGACACCATAACAAACTTTGGCCAAGTCATCAGTAATTCCATGCAGGGAGAAGTAATGTTCTATTTGAGTGACCCAACTAGTGGGATCTGAGCCATCAAATTTGTCCAACTCCACTTGCAGAAGACATATATCACAATGAAGGGGGTTGGACTAAAAAATATGGTAATTGGAGGAAGCAACACCTTATGGGTTAAAAGGTTGTTCATATGAGGTAAGGTCGCTGATAATATTTCGTTTTGTGAAGAGTACGGAAACAAAGGATTCAAGTTGGCTATTGAGGTGGCCAGTGATGTCCTCGTCATGGCCTGTTTCATGCCTTCCATTTCCTTCTTCATGTCTTGTTTCATGTCTTTCATTGTGGCATCTAGAATGGAATTGAGGCGGGTTTCAAGGTCTTGGTTGTGGGTGTGTTCCATGGTGAAAGTGAAACACAAGAATGGGGCAGGTGGGTCCACATAGAAAGGGGTTACTAGTGAAGGGTACCACTACAATCAAGCCAAAGAGAGGAATCCAATATAATAGGTGGGAGATAAGGGTGTTAGAAAGGGTGGGTGAGTCCACGGGAAAAAAAGGATGACAAGTGATATATACCACTACGATCATGGAGAAAAGGGGAATCCAATGGGATAGGTCTCAAATAAGGCTACTAGGAAGGGGGTCAGGTCCATGGAAAAAATAGATTAAAAATGATAGGTACCATTGTGATCAGGGCGAAGACAGGAATCTAATGGGATAGGTCCCGAAAAAGGTTGCCAGCGGAATCACTAGTTTTTGTTTTTTAAACTTATGCAGAGTTATACTCTGACCTAAAGAATAATACAGTGGAGAATGGCCCAAATTGTTAACAAGACAAATTTTGTAGGAATTTCGCAACCATAATGCATGAGGCAAGGTTGCATGAAAATATAACTTGTTTGTTCCTTTTCTGTTATGTTTATTTCCTAGGGGTTAGGGTTTATAGGGTTCCTACAGACAAGGGTTTTCCCTGTGGTATAAAATTCAGATATACATGTGGGATCAAACAAAAGTACTTCTCCAAATATCTCTGGGCACCAACTAAATAGGCTCGATCATACCCTTAGTCGTACTACCCGATTACCAAATTAATAGAGAGTATCTTCCTGAGTGTTGTTCTCGGTTTCACTATAGCAGTGAGGAAATCGATCAACTGATCTAGGGATGGTTTCAAGAAACCTAGGGGTCTCCTGATATACCTGTCGGTACATGGTAGTGATGGTTGTGTATAGATTATGTCTGATGTGGTACTACTCTAGGGGTACCAACATGGTTTATAGAGATTTCCAACAAGGTGAAACGTTTGTTTCTAGACAACCCTATGAAATTTTTTGTATTTCCTACGTATAGTCTTCCCCACTGTAGTTTTACCCACTAAGCGACATATCTATGTTCTTTAAAGACGTTGACAATACATGTCTCTACCTTGAAAAAAAATCCCACAGTTTCTACAGAGGAAAGTGCTTTGATACCACTTGTAAGGTACTAGATGTAATGTAATATGTAGAAATAGAAATATTCAACAAAATACCAATAGAACAACAAAATATTGAGAATAGAAACACCAACAATAATACCATTATTGAAAGAAAGCAATGTTCACTTACCTCTTCAAGGGGGAAAACTACAACAAAGTAACACTATATTACAACAATTCTCATAACAAAGATTTACCATGCCTCCTACTCTTATTTACTCTAATTCTAACTTCTAAAGAACATTCTAAAGGAAGATCTTTATGGAAGCGGAAGCTTCTATTAGGTCTTCTTAAATTGACTTGTTCACGTTTATTAAATAGGCCTTATTAACTAATTTCGACCTTTATTACATGGAATATGTATTATTCTACCTATGTGAGGGGTTAGGGAGGTTAGGTACCTAACAAGGCCTCCCCTCTTGGACCCCAAACATGTTTACTACCTCTATTGCCCACCTCCATAATGTAGGATGAACCACGAGATGAACAGAAACAAAGGAACATTGTCCCATATGTTGATGGTAGACAAAACCGAGGGCACTTAATTTCCAAATCCCTGATTTGATTAAGTATATGTTAAAAATGCAAAGGCCACATGCCATCTGTCCCTGCATGACCTCAAACTATTGTTGTGATGTTAATGCTAATTGGGTTGTGCACCATTGTTGATTAAGGTATATGAGAGGTGATTGGAACCCAATTTTTAAACAAGGAACCTTTTCTTAGTTTCGTTTCCACCTTGTCCAAATACTCTGAACTAGAAAATTTGGTTTGCTCCCCTGAGGATTGCCTTGTTCCTTTACAACTCTAATAATGAGAAATGAGTCTCCAAACAATGTCAAAATTTTGATTTCATTATCCTTGGAAATGATGAGGCCACACCATAAAGAGTAAGTTTCCAAAATGTTTTTAGATATGTTCCCAAGCCCCAAATCATAATTTACTATATGATTTCCTCTGAGATCATGAATAGTCCCCTTGCACTTTCCACCCATGGTTAGGAGGAATTTGTTATCCTCCCCACCTAATTTCAATTCCCACTATTGTTTGTTATGTTGAAAAATCCCACCTCAATTGACTGAGTTGGTTGTGTTATTGCACAGTTTGTAGTTAAGATAAAACATAGATGCAAAGAGGCAAATTGGCGTAACTGAACCAATCCCACCCAATGTCACCTCGATGGGAAGGTTCTTTCTGTTTAGGTAAGTAATGCCCAGGGGAGACATCCCCGGTGACCTGGGGTTTTGAGAAGGCAAAGGATTATAAGATAAAAGGTAAATTCCCCCATCACAAGTCACCACCGAGTAGATAGTCGGGCTAACAACCAAGAAAGAGAAGTTACAACCAAGAGATAGAGATGCACCTGCCTGAGACAAAGCAACAAGAAATAGATATATGCAAGCTTACTCACTTGGTTAGTACTTCATGTACTCAATGACTATATGATATATAATCAATTGAATAATGAATATTGACGAAGTCAATGTTTATAAAATATCAATGATGCACAATGTCACTTCTTCAATAAATGCTAAGAAAACGTGGCATTCAATGTTAATAATCAATATTTCATTCAAGTAATGCCCTTAAATAATCATTTGATTGCTAACAAGTAGGACGATAGCTGCATAATGATGTTAATAGCAAGATATGACGATAATATTTAGTTAGTAGGGTTAGTCTTAGGCTAGGGTTAGAATAGTTAGGGTTTCATTCAAAGTATTAAGAGTTGTTTTTTTATCATAGTACTCACAGGCTAGGTCTTAGATCAGTGTGTTCCTAGGGTTAATGGAATCAAAAGGAGGACGCAGAGGTTGAAGGATCAAGGAAGATAGTGAGACTAAAGACGAGAGGGTCAAGCCTTGAAGTGTTGTTATGGAAAGGCCTCAAGGACAAAACCCTAGGGGAGAGAGGCTCACTTTGGTGTAGGGGAACTAGGTCTCAGTGCTCTCTCCTCCTTCCTTAGGTCAATGGAAAAAATGGATAGCTCAGAAAGTGGCATAAAACTAAGACAAGAGATTTTGCAGGAAACGTGTTGCTATGGCAAGGCTTTACCATCAAACCCTAGAAAAATGGCTCATCAAGGTGTAGGGGAACTAGGCCTTAATGCGTCTTCTCCTTCTTATCCCAATAAGAAAATGACTAGCTTGGAAGAGGAAGAAAAGAGTGATGCTAAGGCAAGGCTCTATCTCTCTTCGATAAATGGCTCAAAATCTTGACAGGGACATGAGACAAGGACCTACAATGTGTTCTTGTCACCTAGGGTTTATTCAACAAATCATAACAATATATGCAAGAAATAACAATACAACCATTCAATTAAGAAGTTTTAAAGAAATTTACTTACATTTCACCAAGAAATAACATAGCAAACACTAGTTGTAACACCTTCCACCAAGATAAATGCCAAAAAATGCCAATAAAAGACTTCCTTCAACAAGTGTGCCTCGCAATTTCAGCCAAGAACTCCAAGTGTAGCGCAAATTTCAGACCTCACTAATGAGGGAGTGAGAGATGCTGAAAAAATGAAGGCAAAAACCCTCAATTTATACAGTACCATGACCTAATTTCACTTTTAGGTCATAAAAAGGCCGACAAGGCCAAAATACTAAAAATCATATTGTTTTACATTAAATGTTCAAAATTAAACCCTAATCAAGATAAAGAGAGATATCATGCCCCTTTTAGGGTGACGTTAGCCCCTTCTAGGGAAAATGCAGCATCGTGGAGAAAAACGTTAGCCCTCCTTGGGCTTCTCCAACTTGCCACACGTGCCAAAACTACCCCAGCTGTCTCCCAAAGCATCCATTCTTCTAGGTAACATCATGGTCATGAAGGGTGACATCCTAGGCCTTCCAAGGCCAACATTCCACTGAAAAGGGCACAATCCCCCTAGGTCAAGCTCTGTCGGGGTGCCTCTGCAAAACTTCCTCCTTCTCTCCTATGCAAACCCCTTTGTCTGGTATCTGCCATGTCTTTTCCCCCTGATGGGGTCCCAACATTCATATGGTGGGATCTTCAGCCCCATGGAGGTTTGAACTGATCATCTCCCCATGTGTACTGATCCAACATGGTACCTGTCCATCAAGCATGATCCTGCACATCAACAGCTACACCATCCATGGGATCATAAGTCACAGGGATCATAACAATGTCAATCACATCTCATTATCAATATTATTAAACATGTGCATAAAACCCCTATTACCCTAGTTAAAAGCTCAAATACATTATACAAGCCTGCAATACAAGTTTGGAGAAAGTGACAGGGCGTCCTATTGGGCTAGTGTCCACTGGAAGAGGAAAGTTTATGGAAGAGACCTCATCTAAGACATGCAAGTGGGTGATGTGGATAAGGGATGTCCAGGCAAGTGGGTGCAGTGAGAGAAGAGGATGCAAAGTTTTACCTATGATTGCCTTTGTAGAAGGTGATTTGCACCTGTCCTGGATGCAATTTTTTCCAATCCCATTCATGCCTTTTATTCCTTATTTCTTTTTCGTCAAGAAGCTAATCAAGGGACACTGCCCTGGTGTGGTGACCAGTGGTGACAACGTTACCCATAAGTACTTTCAAATAAATGAGAAGGTTGGATTGTGATGAGACCCCCTTTCTCTTGGCCATGCAACCAAGAGTCACTACCTTGGCATGGTAACCAACTGGTGGTAATGTCATACTGCTAGGTACCCATGGACCTAATAGGTTGGCTCGTGATGAGACCCCCTATCCTCTGACTAGGTCTTGTTTTATTATTTTTATGGGTCCCTCTTGTTTCTTTATGAGATGATCCGGGTGGATATCGGTGGCCACCCACCTCTTCCAACTGGCTCAAAACAATTTTCTGACAATTTTGGCAATTTACTATTTTTAGCAGTTTTAACTTCCGGGGCCATTTTGAGGGCCTAAATGAAGGTTTTTCGGGATCAAGTTTCTCAATGATAGCTAAATGCATGATTGAGCCCCCAGAATGAATATCCTCGATGATACCTTTCCAACAGGCTATCATACGCCTAAAATGGAGATCGTATGCAAAAGTTACGACCTTGGGAAGTTGATGTACTAACTTACCTAGGGTTGGGTTTTTGGATGTCTATGGTTTTTGGCATTCCTTTTTATTGTAAAAAAGGCCTTCAGAGCCTCATTGTAATCATCTTCTGGCGAATGAGCACAGTCGTCACATCTCTTCTCAGAGATAAGCCGCCACCATTCTAGCAAGCTTGTTTCCGCTGCATTTTACAGTTTCAGCTTATTTCCTTATTGAATAGAAAACCAGTTTCACTGTATCTATGTTATTTTCTGTTAAGCACCTATTAATAATCTGTAGTCATTTTGTTTTTCTCATAAAATATGGATCAGTGGTATCAGAGAGGTCTGCTCCTTGTCGTCTTAATGCATGTCCCCAACGAGGTTCGAGTACAAAGAGTTGGGTCTTGAGCTTGTTTCTCTTGAGGACAAAATCTCTCATGGCAGGAGAAAATAAATATGACGGGGCATGAGATCCTTTCAAACTGTTGATTGAGGAATCCCTCACGCAACAAAGGAATGAGATGATGGATAGTTTCGCACAAATCCTTCGACGACTACCAACAGGTGACACATCTTCTTCGAGCGGAGGCACCACCCCCTTCAAGGTACAAATAAACTTCGATATTCCTATATTTGAAGGTCAGATAGACACATATGTTGTAGACAAGTGGTTGAATCTACTAGAAGGGTATTTTTATGTCCATAACTTTTTGAATAGATAAATGATTACTTTTGTGCTCCTCAAAGTCGTTCCCCATGTCAAAGATTGGTGGGAAACTTTCTGTGAGCAAAAGGAAACAGAGGAACCCTCACTATTTACAGTCACGACCACCTGGGATTCCTTCATGGATTCTATTAAGGAACAATACTACCCTGTCGGAAGTTATGAGGACTTGTATACCAAATGGACCACACTGCAGCAAGAAAGAGACCAAGCAGTGCCAGATTTCACGAATATCTTTCATCCCTTGTGCACCAAGTTGGGTATCAAATATTCAGAGAGACATCTAGTGCTCAAGTATCACGATGCTCTGCATAGATACATCCATACTGAAATGGAATTTTTGGACATCTCATCATTGGGTGTGGCCTACCGATATGCCGTCAAAATCGAGCAGAAGCTCAAACAAAAGACGCGTCAATTTGGGCCTGGGAACCCCTCACAACAAAATCTAGGAAAGGGCGGCCCCAACCCACAGAACAAAGGATAGAGCAAAGATGGACAGTATCAAGACAACCAGTCCAAGATGCAAGAAAAGAAGGACACCGAAAAGACAAAGAAAGATACCAGGAAGAGGTGCGACTTCCATAAGAGCCCTTGGCATAACACTGTTGATTGTCGCTCAAAGCAGTCGTTGGTGGCCGAAGTAAAAGCCTTTGAAGCAGATGTGGGTTCAAACTCTGAGCTAGAACCAGAAAAGGGAAGACAAATCATCGATGCGGAACCCAGTGCCAGCGTTGCTACCACCAAGCTCTAGCCTGGTGAACCAGACGAGCCAGAAGAAGGAGAACGCCTCTTTCATTCACAGATGTGGCTAAAAGACACCCCGTTGCACTTCATCATGGATAGAGGTAGCCAGAAGAACCTCATCTCAGTAGAGGTCGTCAAGCGACTTGCCCTGCCGACAACACCGCACCCACAACCCTACACCATTGGATGGCTCTGCCAAGGAAGCGATCTTCACGTCAGCCAACAGTGTCGACTATCATACAACATCAAGCCCTTCAAAGACGAGGTATTGTGTGATGTTGCTCCTCTTGAATCTTTTGATTTTCTCTTGGGCCAACCTTATTTATGGAAACGTCATGTTGTATATGAGTCTAGGCCTCGTAGTGTTATTATTACTTTGAACAGGAAATTGTACAGGATACCCGAGGCAGTCCCACCTAGTGTTATTTCCTTGATCTCTGCTAAGCAATGCAAGAAGTTCATCTCTCAGACGGGGAAGTTCGTCTTCTTCATGATTCGCTCTCAGAATAAGCGAAAGATCACAGCCACATCCAGGGTATCTGCGGTCGACCTCTCCACACAGCAGAAGCAAGTAGATAAGGTCATGGAAGAATACTCTCATATCTTCTCCTCACCTATCGGGGTACCTCTGCACTGTCAGGTCAAGCACCCCATCGATCTGACCCCCGGTGCACCGCTGCCCAATGGGACACTATCGCCGCTCTCTATTAGAGAATGAGGAGATCAAGAAATAGATCCAAGAACTACTCCACAAGGGGCACATCCATCCCATCTCATCACCTTGCGGAAGCACAATCATGTTGTTACAAAAGAAAGATGGAAACTGGTGAATCTGCATTGATTATCGAGCTCTGAATAAAATCACAGTCAGAAATCGGTACCCGATTCCCCGAATCGACGACCTCCTTGATCAACTGACGGGGGCCAAATACATCAATAAGATTGATCTGAAGTTTGGCTACCACCAGGTCCCGATAGAACAGACAAATGTATGGAAAACCGCCTTCAAGTCAAAGGAAGGCCTTTTTGAATGGTTGGTCATGCCCTTTGGTTTGACAAATGCTCCAGCCACTTTCATGAGGATGATGGAC
>SNQJ01S0003588.1:333470-350721 GCA_010110895.2 Picea sitchensis
ATTGTATAACTCCTTGATCATATACATAGATTGACTGTTGAATAGATTATGCTTTCTTCACTCCACTTGGTTTGTGTTGTCTTGATATTCACTATACGAGAGCATTGGAGCAAAGCGGGAGCAACAAAGACTAAAGGAAGCGATAATAAGGTATGTTCCTTGTTCTTGCCTCTTATTTAATTCAATGGTTAGAATCTAGGGAAAGAGTCATCTTCTGTCTTGCTTTGTTCTAGATCTAGGTGGATCTAGGGAGATCGGTTTGTGTCCGCACTTACGGATTTATCCAGTAACAATAATACGATAACCTGTTGGTGTTCCAATCATTGATTGAGGTACAATTATCAGAAGAAAACATACATGCAATAAATGATGGCAAGAAAAATAGTTTTCTTAACTCTAATCATCAATCACATATTAACACAATGATTTATTTTTCATCATTAAAGACAAGAACTATAAAAAATATTGAATCAGATAACTTATCAACAGATTCAGAAGCTCTTACTCGTTACAACATCCATTCATGAGATAAAAATCAGAAATAATTCATCTTCATATCCAATCACACACGCTTTTGATGAAAAACACAAACTTGTCTTAGGTCTTAAACAAGACTTCTCAATTAAGGCAGCTCTGAAATAGTTCTTTACAAATCCAAAAATGAGGGTCTTTGCAACAACCATCGACCCTTGCTAACAGGTCGATCCTCTTATTTATAACATATTATTAACTAAAAATAACTATTAAAAGTGCAGCTAAGTAAAACAAAAAATCACCACATGTCGCTTTCATCTCTCAGTCTTTTAAGAGTCATCAAATGATCTCACTTGAATGGATGATTCTTCTCGTACTCCGACCATTTGACGAAGAGATCCTTGCATGTGTTGGCATATGGGAATCTATGTTGTTCCATTGGGGCCGAAAGGATTTCTCTTATCTCTATTGCCCGTGCCCGATACTTGACTATTCTAGCACTTAACTGCTACAACATGGTTTGAGATTTGATCAAGTGTTCCATGAACTGTCGCACTTGACCTGGCTCCATGTCTGCCACCCTTTCTATCTCTGCAGCCCATGATAGGTCTTGTTTGACATGTAATTTGACTATGTCCCGCAAGTCGACAAAGTCATCGGGTGTGTTGAATTCAGGGAGGCCGATGTCTCTCATTGTCTGGTTGATCTTGGTCCAACTCTTTTTGCACTCGGCCCATTTCTCTTGGATTTCCTAATGAGGTTCTTGAGCCATTTTTACCCAATATTCGGCCAACTTCTTTATGTGGTCGATGTTGCTTTCCCTTAGTACCTGGATGTCATGCTCTTCGACATCTCGACCCTGTTGAACCGTGTTGATGTAGTCGATCCTTTCCACGACTTGGTGTGATTTCTCATACCACCTTTCCATATCCTTTCACATCGCCAGCGCCGTAAGGGTGTCTTCTTGAAGCTCGACTATCCTTGTAGTGAATAGGTGTCGCTCATCCATAAATTTATTGTAGGCCTCCTGGAATTTGCTTCTGAGGAACACCGCGACATGTGTGGTGTCCTGGTAATATTTCACCAAATGGCGTATATGTTCCAATTCCTTCAACGCAGTGTCCAACTCCTCTTCATCTATTTTCACTCTATCCAGGGTAGCATCAATGATTTCCAACCCTGCTCCGATAAGTTCAGATGTCTTGGCATGCTCTGTGTTAATCAGTTTTTCCTCTATGGTGATGAGGATGGAGCGATCTAGAGTAATCCTCCTCTTCTCGGTGGTTATCTTCATGAAAGCTTTCCTTTTCCAGTCATAAGAGATGGCATGTATATCAACAACTTCATCCACAGGTTCGGGGATTTGTTGATCTCCCCAGGTAAGCATATTTCCCAGGCTTCCGATGGTGTATATATGTTCAAGAATGGGTTCTTGAACCTCTTGCATGTGTTCTGAAGGTCCAGCCTCCGGTTGTTTCTCCTCGGAAGGTTGAGTACCAGTTGAAATTGAAGCATCATGGGTAGGCTCGGTACTTACTTGATAATCGGTTTCCTGCCATGGAACTTCTTCCTTTCGTTTGCCCAAATCTAGCTCCTCCGTCGGACTATCCATTTGGGTCTCTGATGCATCGAGTATCTTAGTGTCTAAAACACTTTCCACTTCCTGGTCATTCTTTGGAAGGCCCTGAATTTGAGCATCAGGAGCTGGGGAAGATACCTTCTCAGGCTCTTTTTCCTCTATGATCTGCACTAGAGTCACCAGGGACACCTCTGAACTTTCCTCATCATCATAGATTGTTATCAAGTCATGGAGGGGGTTTAGTGCACTTTCTCTACCTGATGTTCTTGCTATCTCTGGATGAGTTGAAACATCCCCTGGTGATCCATCCTGTGGCATTGTAACTTCAAGGTTATCTAAAATGATGATTTCATCAATTTGTATTAGCTCAGGGCCACTTGGACCTGCCCAGATTTCATTTAGGTTGTCGGCAGGGACCCTTGTAATTCTTATGAGGTCTGGGTCATCCTGCATCTGATCAATTAATCATTGTGCTTGTTCTATCATGAGAAATCCCCTCTCCCGTGCATCCTGTGTCATAGGAAAACCCCTATTCTGCACTGGAGCCACTAGTATGGGAACCTATGTTGCCTCTATCGCTCTGATTTCTTCCCCGACTCTATGGGCCTCTTGATCCGACTGATCTATTGTCGTCACCTGTTCATCCAAGCTCATGGCCCCGAACCTAGTCATTTTGGGGTCGACCATCCTTTCTACCACCTCATCCCAGTCCTAGGAATTTTATGTGAATACTTCATCTTCGAATTTGTCGTGGGCGTACGACCAGTAGGATGACACTTGTGAATCATGTTGCAATACCATGCGCTTTGGACTATGCTTGCGGAATCGACATGTCTGTAATCTGAACTCAAGTTTTCTCATACCTTCTTGTTTGGCTTGAGCGATATCCTTTACCAAGTAGAAACCTACATGGAAACCATAGGGTATGAATGCTCGCTTCTTGTCCTTGACGAGGGTGGTGTTGTAGCCTTGCAAGATGGTTTGATAGCATATGTATCCTACTACAAGCTAGTCTGGGACATGAAATGGTAGGAGATGTGGTTCTCCAGTGGCCCCGAACACCCTGATGTAGGTGTCATGCTCGTCCAAGTACCAGTGGCCTACCTTGGATATCATTTTCTTGGTCACAGCCAATAGTCTCGAGCATTCCTTCTTAAAAAGAATAAAATAAATTTGCGCAATGAATTCATCGTATATGAGGGAATAAGACTTCATATACATGTTCTCCCATAGCACGTTGAAATAGACATGTACCAGGAGCTCTGCGACATGCCAGCTCAGATTCATGCCAGCGAAGATGTTTTTGGCGCACATGACATCGAGAAAATATGAATCCATGTAGAAAGTTGGTGTCTCTCCTTGCTTCAGCGTCTGAGCCTGTTGTATACATATGCTCAGTTGTTTATAATTTTTTGCTCCCCAGTTGAAACCGCTCCCAAAGATCACCACTGTGTAATCCAAGGGCATCGATGCCTCTGAAAATATGGAGTAGTTCTTCTCTCCATATAATCGACAGATGAGAGCCATAAAATAGATGTATGGATCCATTAATTTGGTCATCCCATACCAGCTAGTGATCCGGTTGGTGAACTTCTTGTCTTCCCTACACCATGAGGCCATCACCCGGCTGATGTCGTGGCACTCGTAGAACTTCACAATGAAATTTGTATTTAGACGCTCCCCGGGGTCTTTGAGTTTGTGGTATTTATGAACTTCTACCGGTAGGAACACTTCGACACACCCACCATTGGCATCATTCATTAAAAATGTATGTGTGTTTGTGTGGTTGATGAGCAACTTCAGGACTTCAATACAGAGAAAAAAAAGGGTTCTACTTGCCACCATATGCAGGTATGACTATTGGATGTTTGGAAACACCTTGCCATCGAGCGCTCTTACATCTGGATCATTGTGTGGGACATATTATGGGTATTCCTCTCAGATGATCTTGTTAAAGAGTTCTCCCCAATGTGGGAGTGTCATATTGGAATCCGTGCTTGACTTTGTATCTCTAAACTAAGTCGAAGGCTGGGTGAAAACCTTCTTCGTTGTTGTCTTTATGACTGGTTCCGGCCTCGGAGTATATTCCAATTGTTTTGCGGCCCCTAGAGAGGAGCCTTCACCTACCACTGGTTCTTTCAGCTTCAGTGCCATCGACGATCATCTCGTGGTTGGATTTCTTGGTGGTATTGTTCTTGCAACTAAAATAAACTTTCATAGATTGTGTAAAGAACAAAACCGAATAAAAACATATAAATTGTAGCCATGTAAACTTTGCATACTTGGATACATACATGTGAATCTTGCTAAAACCTAGTTATTTTGATACTCACGGGATCTCTGTAGCCTTCGAATTACTCGTCTTGCTCCTTCGGATGCTATAGAATTTCCCGATGTGCAGAATGATTTTGTTTGCAACGGTTCAAGGGAATTTAAATAGGGAAGAACTTATTGTGTCGCATCAACCATTCAACTCGGGTGATGAGTGAAATTTTAACAAATATGCTATCGAATATCTACAACTTAAATTCATCGTGGGTTGACGGCGGAGGCGCAGGGGGTGATGTGGTCTATCGGTGATTTTAAATGACTGTTTTGACTGGTGCATGAGGTAGAAACTAATGCGGGATTTGGTATTAATTAGCTCCTTAAATTCTCAAAATCTAATTGCATCTAATGCTAAAATGTCCCATCATGTTGCTCTCTCAATGGGTGGATCGAGGATCAGGGATGTGTTATGAAAGTTTTTTTTAATGTCCTTCTACAGAAGCTCCGACACCGATCAATTTCACTATACAATGCTGCCATGGAAAAGTTGACTCGGAGATGTGACTCGGACACAGGGAACCAAGAATGACTCGAGGTAAAACTAGACCGTACAATTCTCCAATCTGGTAAAGACACGTGGCGTTAAATACCAATGACCTAATTCGCATGTATTAATCGGATTCGAGACCTTCCTTAAGTTATTGGTTCTAAAACAAACCTTATCTTATCGATGCCGAAAAAGTATCCAGGGTCGGCGATTGACGATAATCCTATAAAGTACTTTCTTCGTATTAGCTTCCTGGAAAAGTCCCGATGCCGAAAACACATCGGGGATCGGGGATCGGGAATAACCTTTAGTGCAGTCAAAAAAAAAAAATCGATCCTTTTAGGTTTTCCCCGATTTCACTTAACGCGTCGGGCATCGGCTATCGGGGATATATTTTCTCTCTTCATTAATGTCTATCCCCCTCGCCTTTTACCGATGTCGAAGGGGAATCAGATATCAGTGATATCCTTATGCAAGACTTGTCACAAAACAAAACTTCCATTTTCCGATGATGAAGGAGATCGATGCTCAGCGACTAAGGTTTCCCAAGTGGTTCTTTTCCTTCTTTGAATTCATTCTGATGTTGAATCTGAGCACGTCGGGTGAAGTGTTTCGGCTGTCGATTTTTTATTTAGGTGTTAATGCCTTTTAAGTCATGGGATTTCATAAGTTCAAAACAATCCTGAATAGGTGATGAGATTCATGAGAATAAGAAAAGAAAAAGCATTTCTCGAAATGAAGTTGAATCAGATAGTGCAAAAGATCAAGTGGTACCCAAAAAGAAAAAAAATTGACAGAGGCTTTTTAGGGTGTGTTGAGTGCTCAACAGGTGGTTCATCATATTCAAATGCATGGGCATGATGTCTTTTGTTATTTCTCTTCTTGTATTCTTCCCTTATGGAAGGACAATTCTTAGCAATGTGTCCCATTTTATCACAATGACAACATTGATAAGAGGATAAATATTTTTCTTTTCTTTGACCCTTATGATATTTCTGGAATCTCCTTGGAGGGTGAGATTCTTTGTGGAAGTGGGTGAATCTCTTTGGGCAGTGATATTATTTATGAAGGTGAGTCTCCTTTTGGAAATGAGACCTTTTCTTTCCTCCTTTAGCATGAGCATCTAGGGCTTGATCTTCATCCCTTAATAGTACGGCTTCTCGATTGGCCACTCTTGCTTCTTCTTGAACACATTCTTCCCATAGACTGTCGAATTTGAGTTTATCTTTTCTTGCACAAATAGTTTGGATGAAGGCATCCCAAGGTCGTGTGAGACCATTAAGATTTGTCGTGTGATTTCATCTTCATCCAAGTTGTCTCCAATTTCTTCTAATTGTTATTTGAAATGAGTAACCCTAGAGAAATGGTCTTGAATTGTTTCTCCTTTCTGCATCTTTGTATTCTTGAGTTGGGTTATCAAGTTCATCTTCCTATTGATGTTCTTTCCTTCATACATTCTAGTTAGGGAATCACACATCTCTTTTGGAGTATTCTTAGAAGACACTTGAGGCATAAATATATCTTTAATGGGGTCTGCAATGATCCTTTTGGCCCTAACCATATCCTTCTTGTACTTTGCTTTGGATGCATCTTCTTCGGGTTCTGGTACATTTTATTTTATGAATTTCGCAAGGTCATTCTCTTCAAGAATGAGTCCAATTTTGTACTTCCAAGAACGAAAGTTTTCCACACCTTCCAACTTGTCAATAATCTTGGTGCTTGCAGACATCTTGACCTGGAGCTAGGAAAATGACCAAAAAATGAAATTCCTCATAAAATGAATCTGAACTTACTAGGAGATGCACTAGGCTGAGGCGAGTAGACTAGAGCTGTCTGTTTTCAAAAATTCCAAGTTTTACCCCTTGAAACTTGACCTGCACAGATCTGGACTGGTACTTCTGGTACTCGTTCTAGTTTCTTGGTTTTTTGGTTTTCTAGTACCAGTCAAAACTAGGGTTTGACTTTTTGAAGGCTCTGGCCACATAAAAGGTGCGCTCAAGCTGCCAAATGATGCGCTAGGGTAGGGCGCACTTTTCTATATGGTTTTGAGTCAGAAATTCCTCTTCAATAAAAATTCCTAATTTCCTTGTACGACAACAATGACGTTTTTGGATATCCAGTGAAAGGTTCTATATTCAATCAAGCTCTGATACAATGTTAAGTTTAATGTTGTTATTAGGTTCTTTTCAATTTTCTAGAGCATTTCTAAAACAACAACATAAGTAGGATCATAGAAAGAAACACAATCACAAGGTACACAACATTTTATCTTGGGAAACCCTCATGGGGGAGAAAACCCAGCAAAAACTTCGTCAATAATAGATTTCCAATATAATTCCAAGACTTGAGACCAAACCACCAAGAATAGACTAGGATTGAGCATGCGCCTCTCTCTTCTTCTTCTTGCAACTACAGCTACCTTCAAAATATGTGCATTAGAAGTGTGAGTGAGTGAGTGAACAAATGAGGCATCATCCTCACTTATAAATACTAGTCAGGAGGTGTTAGGTTTATGTCTCTTCACTTAGTAGGGTCGACTTCTTCCAAGAGTGGTTAAAACCACTTTATAAACCCTAGGAGATGACTTTACAAATACCACAATATAAATATGGTTTGACCAATCAACAAGAGGGGATTTGGTCTTATACAAGACCCGACATGATCAATCCACAAAAGGGGATTTGATCTATAAGATAATAACTCAAATATAGTTAGAATATTCTTCGAAGTTACAATATTTTAACATTACTATGTGCACAGAAGGGTATTGAAATTTTGAATATTCCAAATGAGATATAGCACTAGTGCATATATTATATTTATAGCATCGGTGCATATTATAAACATGCGCACCGTAAAATGTTGAAGCGATAAATATAATCACATGTTATATAATTTAAGGAACGGTGTTTTTTCTCAATATCTGACACCAATGCTTAAATATACTTAATAGGCACTGGTGTGTATAAACCATTAACACACATCGATTTCTATATTATGGCACACACCGTTTAGTGAGTTCATAAGAATATAGTGAACGAGTGTTTCATAAACAATACACATTCTTTCAAAGCCATGTTGCATGTCGTCTCTCAAAATATCTTATGTTGGTTGCACTCCATTCTTTATTTCTTGTATGTTTAATATGCCATGACAAAACACAGTCGATATAATTAATATAAAGCTTTATTTTTGTTCCATTAATTATAAAATGAGGAATGTTAAATAGCACAGCTACTTACAAATTTTTCAATTAAACCTTGATACTTGAACATATACTGACAACCCATACTTAACACAATGTCGATCAATTCTTCAGTTGGCTATTATTTGTATGTTAGCATCTATTAGAAGACATCCATGGATGAGTGTAAATTAATTATTTAAATATGAAGATCAAAACCAATACAAAATATTAAGCAAGGCCAAAAATGTAAGTACTCACAAATTTGTGATCAACCCTTTTCTTCTTCATTGTTCTGTCTTATGTGTTGAATGGGTTCCATTTTTTTCTCTTGTCTATAACAAAACAATTGAAAATTAGTGTTTTGTGTGATAATTAAATTATATGTACATAAAAGAATAAACAAGTGATTACATACATTTGATGTGCATTGTTGTTGAGATGGCTCCTCCCACGATGCAATTATGTTCATTTATTTTACCATCTCCTTGTACATTGTTTTGGACATCCCTGTGGAGATGTATTGGTTTTCCCCTCATTTATCCCTTGGAATGTTCATAATATCTCTGAAAAAAGGAAAGCCATGAATAATTATATATAAAAATTATGTTTTTTACAACAAAAGATACTGGTGTGTATAGTAAATAAGAATGCATCGATGCATATATTAAATGTGTACACACATGTGCGTTAAACATATGTATATGCACCGATGTGTTACATAATGTATATGCATTGTTTTATGATAGAAATGCACTTGCAAAATCGAAAATGTTCTACAAATTGTTGTATTCACATGATGCTTTATAAATTAATAAACGCACCGATGAATAAGTATTGTTAATTATGCATTGTCGACTGTCGACCCATGAACAAATTTAAAACATGACAGTTTCCATATAAAAAACAACATTACTTCCATTTTAAGTTAAGCAGTGCCTTTTATCTGATAATACGCATTGGTGCTCTCTATCTGTAAAATGCACACCACTGACAGCGAAGGTGTTTTTCAAAAAATGTTATTTTTATTTCAAATTCAATGGTGTGTTTGACATGAATATGGGCATTGGTGCTCTATACTGGTACGATGCACACTGCGAACTGCTAAGGAGATTTTGAAAAGAAAAAACCGACAACGAAAAAATGGTTTGGGATCCAATCCAATCAATGTTCCCATTGCAACAGATACCAAATGCCCCATACATAAGTAAACAAACCCTATAAAAATATATTTCTTAAAAAAATCATTGTGAAATATAGAGATGGAAAGCAAGAGAAACAACACCGAAGGTAACCATGAAACCCCTTTATTTTTATGGGAATGAACTGAAAATTGCTTGAATCAAATGGAGGAAAGATTAATATGATTAATAGAATGGAATCATATACTTGAAATTTCTCCTTTGTAGATTCATATGTGACCTATGATGATCCCTTTCAAATTTGGCTCATAAAAACATCCACCCACTCTAAAGACTTTGTGGTAAATCTCTCTTGCATAAATCTCCCCTCTAAATATTGGCAAAAGAATGAAGAAATAGGGTTTTCATTTATAAACACATACATCTAGAAAAACATAAATTTATGCTCATTTTTTCATTGTATATTTTTGTATTACTAATAAACGCATTGGTGCAGTTTAAACAAAAAACACATCGATAAATAAAATTCAAATGTAAACAATTGTATACAAATGAATGCATTATTTGTTTGTAACTTTGTTAGTCGGTGCACTAGCACTAGTGTGTTTTGTAAGTAATAATGCAACGACAAACAATTTATTAAAAAATGCAAATGCAAACCTCTGCATTTAGAATTTGCAGAGGCCATAACTGAGGCCACTCTTCGGTGCTTATCATAAATTGTCACAGTCGTGTAGTTATTGTATGGATATGCACCGAGGAAGCAGAGTATAATTAGGTGCATCGTGAACTTTTAAAATTCATTCTAAATTCTATTTGAAATTATATTGTTATATGCTTCCCAAGATGATGGTTTTGTCTCAAATGTAGGAAAAAAAAAATATAATATCAAATGGCCAATTCTTCATATTCCAACTCATTCCATATCATTGCAAGTTCTTTAAGTCCTCTCCTGTCAATTGTAGTAAGTCTAGATTTTAATTATAATTCATTTATCTAATTGAATTTATGTTATGTTTGCAGGCGCAATTGAATAATTGCTCATTGACTTTTGCAAGATCAAGATTTAGTATCAAGTTTAGATGCACAAGATATTTCAGTCCTCCCAAAATTACGCAAGCTCTTATCAGGAGAAAGATATTGCAAGCAGGTGATTGATGAAAATGGGCAATTGATTTACCCTACCAATCTTAACATGACATCTTCCAACAACTAGCTTAGGTAAATAGTATTACAACGTGAATTGGATCTCTATTATGTAGACACCCATTGGGGCGTAAGAAAATGGTGATGGAGTAATTATATTTTTGGATTTTCAATGGAACTAATGTAAATGTGTTTCTTAATTCAACATTTGTTTTATAAAGTGGTTGATTCCATGTTTATTATTGGAAAAAAAGTCTATGCTTCTAATAAATGTTTGGTATAACGTTTGAACATATTAAATGCACTATGTTACTAATATTATCGATGCAATGTTCAATATTTTTACAATCAATATTTTGACAACAATCGTCCTATCTACCATCTATCATTGCACCCCACTACAATGTCACATTATGAGCTTGATTCTAAATGAGCATAGCTCGGAGAGGAAGCATACCAAGAATGGAATCAACCACCTATTCATTTCCCACTACGTCGTGAGTCACCAATTCAAAAACCTCTACAATAAAACTATTTCTTCACATGTTGGGGATGAAGGAAATGATATAGAGATTGGTACGGATGATTTCTTACAAGATACCCAACCCATGGAGGGAATGTTGTTACATGCATTCCAACAAAATGAACTAGGGTATAATGTTGATTTCATAGATACCTTCTTCAAACTCCTGAAATATTCTTCCACCACCCCTCTCTTTGGTCAACATGGGTCCAGGTATACCCAACTAGGGACAACAATGTTACTGTACAACTTGAAAGCAATGTATGGTAAGCTAGACATGTGTTTCTCAACATTTTTGAGGCAACTAACCATTGAGTGCCCTAATTGTTTAAGGAATCTTATCACACAATGAAGGAATAAAATGGTTTATTTTATTCATGCTTAATGATAGTGTATATTTCTATTTCCCACTAATTGAAGGTTACTCAAAGATAAGGTACTTTTGAGTGACAATATCTTGCCCGATCGTTGTGTAGACGCAAAGAAAATGTTGAAAATGTTGGGTGTTGAGTACATATCATACCACACATGTCTGAATGATTGTATTCTATATAGAAAAAAATATGTGGACAAAGAGATATGTCTCGAATGTGGGCATGATAGGTACCATAAATAAAAAAACAAGGGTAAGGCACATGGTCCTCCTCATAATATATCGAGGCACATGCCTATAATTCCAAGGATTCAAAGGATCTTTTGGTTCAAACAATTAGTCGTGTTGCATGGGTGGCATGTCCCACATAGAAGTGATCCAGGATTTATATGAATCCCAATAGATTCAATAGCCATGAAGCATATAGAAGATACATGGCCATATAAATTCAAGGATTAAGTACAGAGCCTACAATTGAGCATATTCATAGATGTAGTTAACCCATATTCCCTCCAAAACACCAAATATTTTGTTTGGCTAGAAGTGGTAGTGATAAATAACAGTATCCCCCCATCGTTGTCCATGAAGAATGAACATCTTATGTTGTCTCTTATAGTCTTAGGTAGAAAACAAGTGAAGATAATGAATGTATACCCCCAACCATTGATTGATGAATTTAAATACTTATGGGAAGGGATACATGTATATGATGTATCAATATTCATCCCAATGGAGAGATATTTTATGTTGTATGGTATATGTGCGTACACCACGCATGATTATCTAGGACTAGGAGTTATCTCTGGTAAGCATATTAATTGTTTTTTTTTTTATATTTGTAATGTTATTTGGCATACTTAATTTGGTGCAACTATATTTTTGACACTAACGATCTTTTTATATAATGACATCACGGGTCTTGTAACAAAAGGGTATCAATATGGATGTAAATGTTCTGGACCTTCTATAAAGTCTAGGTTGTACAACCACCTATGAAAGTCAGTGTATGATTGCCCAAAGGTATTCCTCCCAGAAGACCGTCCTTATAGAAGAGATGCATCTGCTTTCAATGTTAAAACAGAGAAAACTCGAAGACCTAAAATAATGACATCGATAGATTGGATTAGGGAATATGACGCAAAGAAGGAGAAAGAAATGACAGACTTGTTTGATTAAATGGGGAACATGTGCTCGATGATCCCGAATTTTTTGACACCTATGTTGAGAAAATTCCCATTGGGATGAAATGTGAATCTATATTTTATGAGCTTCCATATTGGGAGCATCTTAATATTGGCCACTTACTAGATTCGATGCATATATTAAAAAGTGCTCCATCTTCTTTATAGAGGTACATATTATCAAATAAAAGTGACTTATTGGTTGTTAGGAGAGATCTTATTGCTTCAAATACTAAAAAGAGACATTGGCCAAGAAAAGAAACTAGAGGAGAGGTTGGTCCCTCTTGGTATTTTAAAGAAGGTGATGTCCCGTGTATTTTGAAGAAATATTATATTTCTATGGAAAATGATGTTATATTGGGTGTCAAGGGACCTTCTTTATATGGGTCGACTATATGACATTGCTTCACTATATAAAGGAATTTATTGGGGTTGAAATCACATGACCATGTGAACCTTCTAGGGGTATGTATGTCAAATACATGATTCTTCTTCTATACTTTCGGTAAAAATATGCTATACACTCACAATTTTATGGAAATTAAGTATGTGTGTGTATATTATGTAGTGTAATTATTCTTTTCTCATGTGTGGTTGTGTGAACCGTGACTTCCCCCAAGACCTGTGGCATGCCATATCAAAATTATCTGCATTTGTACGTTGGATCACATAAAAGAATATTCATATGGCTAACATTCTTTAGTGGAATTGAGAGATAGTTGAGATTGTTTGTATGTTTGAGAAGGAATTTCCCACGAGTTTTATGGACTTGCAAGTCCATATTCTAATTCACCTACTTGATGAGGTTGAATTAGCCAGGATGCTCTCATGTCGTTGTATGTTCTTCTTGGAGATGTACATGAAAAAATTTAAGGGGTTTGTTCAACAAAGGAAAAAACCAGAGGGATCTATGGAAGAGGGGTAAATAGTATATGAGTCATTCTATTGTGTCAATGAGTACATCAAGTAAATTGATGACACACCAGGGGTAGTGATTTGGGACGACCAACAAGATGAGGACAAAAAGGAAGGGGAGATAATCCAAACAAACAAACAAAAGGTGCTTGATAATCCAACTAACCCTTCTTGGGAAAAAACGCCCCCACATGAGCATACACACATCAAACATAGGCCTAGTAGGAAAGTGGGGTACTCTTGGTCAAGTGGCATGAACCCTCTCAAAAAATAATGCAAATAACTATGAAACAAATGGGAATAATCTCCTCCCATTTAAAATGGTGTGATAATGATCCAATGCTAAACACAATTGTCTCAAAAAAACTACAACCACCTAATCAATTGAGACCTCTACACTAAAATATCTACATAATACATAATAGGGAAACTAATGTGATTCCCATCACAACTAGAGTGTGATGGTGCTAAGATAATAAAACACAGATACCTAACATCATTTCTATGAAATGAACTGGGGCCAATCCTCCCCCCTTCTAGACAACCTAGTGATGACATAAACATCCTCCTCTGTAGGATAATATCATAGATCAGGACCAACCTTGAATGCATGTTGACCATTATCCCAAATTGAGTCCCAATGACAGATCAATTGTTGAAAAAACAAAGAGTCCCCCCTGATGGATTTACCCTACTCATAAAACTTGAGGAGACCAACATCCATCAAAAGGGCACATGCATGTTGTGAAATAGGGAGAACAAACAATTCCTTCTCCCTCTCTCTAGCTTCCCACTTACATAAAAATGTGTATGGTTCAACTTGTTGTTGATGCTCATCCTCTCGTCATTGTTGTTTATGATTCACATACAAATATTTTTAGGCACATATATATAGATAAAATAAATTGAAATTATAAAACACACACATCTATAAATAACTTGTATTTAGAAAAATCTAAAATTAATTGTGTTTGCAAGAAAATGTAGAAAAGTAATAGGTGCACCTAAAACAATAATTGCACACCATACATGATTCTCTATATCATACAAATAACACCGTCATGCAATGTTGTTACTGTCATGCATTGGGGCACCATGTTTCTTGTCACACCACCACGTATTTTACCAGTGCATCCCATAAGACGCATCATATTGTTAAATTGTGAGATATTTAGCCTGATGTCATTCTCTTTAAAACACCAGTGCATTTGTTGTACCTAAAGGAACCACTACGTTAAATTGTTTTATTTCAAATTATGCAGTGTGATGTGTTGATATGAATGCACTAGTTCTATTGTGTTATTGAAGAACCAAACTTTTGTTTTGTGGTGCGTTGGGTTATGTAGAAAATTGTTAAATGGTCGTACAATGAGACGCCCTGACATGCCAAGTCATTCAATACTTTTCCTAGTGTGGTTCCCTTAACAAAACTGATGCATTTGGTTAACAACGATGTACTGCTACACTAAAGTTTATGACACACAAACTTACCAATACATTTTGTTAAACTAAAATCATCAGTGCCCTAGTTCTACCATAGAACCAAAAATTGTTTAGTGGTGTGTTTTCTTTCATAAAAAATTGATGATGGGGCCTCACAAAAGACTTACCACAATGTTTATGTTTTAAAACTTATGGTGGTGTTTTTCCTTTAACAACATCGGTGCGTAGTGTTAGAGATTATATACTGGTGAGCCTCGTTTATTGTCGGACTACCATGTGTTTTAGCGACGTTTACTGTAAGACATATTGTGCTTATAGATTGTGAAATATTCGACTCAATGATGTGATATCATTGCATTTTTTGGACCTATGGGAACTGCTAGGTTAAATTGTTTTATTGCAATTTATGTGGTGTGGTATGTTACTATGAGCACACCATTGCTATTGTGTTATTAGAGCATCGATGTTTTGTTTAGCAATGCATTCTAGATAATAGATCCATGGAAATGAGGCATCCAACGAGACACCCCACTATGTCAAGTTGATCAATTTCTATCCCAATGTGAGTTTGTTAACAACACCGATGCATTTGGTTAAAATGGTTGCACCGCTACATTAAATTTTACAAGTTGCAAACATAGAGGTGTTCTTAATTAAATAGATTTCACCAGTTCTATAGTTTTCCAAGAGAATTGGCATGTTGTTTAGCGAGCGTTGTCCTTTTGTGATGCACCGGGTGTGGGGCGTCAAAAACAATGCACTGGTTGAGGGGCATCACAAAAAAAGAACTTCTTTATTTTTTAAATTTAACATGGTGCCCTTCCTTAAATGACACTGGTGCATATTTTTATATTAGATTCACTGGTGGAGGTGATTTCTTTGAATTTTGCATAGGACGCACTACTCTGGGGAGGGCCGAAGTGTTTAGGCACACCACATAGAATTGGAAAAAAAAAATTGAATAAATGGCCAAATTTCAAGCTAAATTAAAATTTTAGTTAGATGAAAATGAAAATAAGAAGGTAATAAACAATTTACCTAGCCTCTTATGTCTTGAGGAAGCATGGTTCCACTTTTGAGAGAAAATTAAAATTCGTGGTAATTTCCAAAATTTCAAAATGTGTGGAATCTACTAGTGGAGCTCTACAACTCTATGTAAAGCACCAGAAACATGGAGTCTTTGGAAGGAGAGAGGGAATCGATGCTTTCTTGAGAGTTTGGAAGCATGATATGAAGTGTAACAATGAAAAACAGTTTGGTAATTTTTTTTATTTACCCTACCACGTTGTGCCTCACGACAATGATATGCAACATGTCATAAGATACAAAGACACTAGTGCACTTTGACTTGTGCTTATTGTTTTATTATAACTTATGATTGTGATTTTGAACATTTAAGCACATGAGAATTATTTTTTATGTGTGCACTGATGTTTATGTACCTTACAGGCGCATCGGTAAGAAAACCTTCAGAAAAACCTTCGGCTTCCTGCCTTCACTAACAACCTCCGCTATAAACATAGAAGGGATAAATTTCTTGGGGAGGTTCCATAAAAACCTCCACTAGAAGGTGTTCTCCTTGTAGAGATATTCTCTAATTTATCAAGGAATATAGGGTGAAAAGGAGAGTTCTTTTCACTTTCAACACAACTTTCCTCACCACCAATCCCAAGGTAAATAACCTCTCTCTTTTTTACTATTTTTCCCCATATCTATTTGTAATTGAATCTATAAACTAATCTCTTGTATCATTGCTACTCATCTTAAAATCACGCCATCAAAAATAATTTCTAAAGAGTAAATAGGATTCTTCCATGGGATGGATATACAACATTCCATTGGCACATTCTAGGAGGTACGCCATACTATTAAAGTTAGTTTTAAGAGGAATTTTATAGCAAAAATTGAATTATCCATAGATTTTTATAGAAAAAATGGGCTTTACATCATATCGATATTCATCAAAGTAGGATTTTCTTATCTCTTCACCACATGGATCAAAACTTGCTTAAAATCAAGCTCCTTTTCTCTTTTAGTCAATATATTTATTGATATCTCATTTCTTCTCATCCACCCAAGGCCTCTGACACAGATTCCCTCTCTCCCCACTCTTTTTCTTCTTAATACTTGAAGGCCATAACAGACTGATTTAGGACAAATGTAGGTCAGGGTATATTTTGAGCATCAAGGTACCATAAATGGTCCATATCACCCATGTCTTATGTTTTTTGATTACCCTCTCCTATTTTGGAATGGCTCTACCTATGAAGCAAAATTCTATGCCATAATCCTCAGTCTCTTCTACCTGGCCACTGGCATGGAAATTAACATGACAAAATATTTCATTCACTTCAATCTAGTCCCTCAATTTCACTTGAATATAATCCACAAGATTCTTCTTTTATCCTTGCAATGATTTGATATAAATTTGACTTGTATTGGATTCCATTTGAAACCAATTAATAACTACATGATA
>SNQJ01S0003588.1:353864-366832 GCA_010110895.2 Picea sitchensis
TTTAATCAATGATTATGTCTTGCTTATGAAAGTTTAGTCTCTCCTTGAGAAGATTAAAATAGATCTAGTTCAAATTTACTTCCTTTAGCTTGGATAGATTGGAGAAAGGTGTTTCTTTTCTTTTGTGTGCAGGTGAAATGGTGATAAAGAGTTGGAGAGAGATCTATGGAGCTACATCATCCAAGTACATGCGAGGACAACCTTCATAAATAAGATGTACTTTCCATTCATTCTCATAGAATAATAGGATAAATTTGATTGATCTAGGGTGTAAAATTATTCTTGTTTATCCCTCTATCTGTCTTGGATCAAGGGAAGATCCAAGGGAGCTCTGGTTAGTCCATTGACTAGAATCCTCTGTAACACTTGGTATTTTCTCACAACCTTCAATCTATGAAGAAGATAATATTAATAATGCAGTTTCTTAATTGATCTCCCACATATCTAATGCAAACCAAGCATTGGACATTGAAGGAATGAGGTACATCTGGTGTGCTAGGAATGGAACCATATTTAGAGAAAAAGGGCTCATCTTTGCACAATTTTTTATAGGTTGAAAGCTAGCAAGAAATAGAGCATTATTCCCTACCCTCCCAATATTTTGAGGGTCCTCCTACATCCAAATGATGACCTCTCAAGAGAAAAATGGAATTTTGATGGTCCCTTACTTCTTGAATTGGCATGGGAGAATGGATTTTAGGATTTGGATCTCTATGGAGACTCCAAAATATTAGCAAGATGGCTAAATGACTTAGTGCATGCATTAATCACTCATCTCAAGAAAGTGTGAGAGATATTAAGGAAAAGATACAATTCTTCCATGCATGCATCAATCACTCATCTCAAGAAAGTGCAAGAGATATTAAGGAAAAGATACAAAATAAACAATTGGAGAATAGAACGAGAGACAACTCTATAATATATATATATTATTAAAAGAACCATCACAACTAAATTTAAAGAAAAATTGTGATGCTTACAGTGGATATTTATTAACAAAATATAAATTTGATTTTTAATAGCATTAGCTCTCACAATATATAAAGAAAAAAATATAATTTATTCAATCATATAATATAAAGGAAAAAATATAATTTATTCAATCATATATGAATAAATTAATTTTTTTCCTTTATATATTGTGAGAGTTAATGCCATTAAAAATAAAAATTATATTTTGCTAATAAATATCTAGTCTAAACACCACAATTTTTCTTTAAATTTAGTTGTGATAGTGCTTTTAATAATATAAATATTTTATAGATGTTTATTCAAATTTTAGCAAGAAATTATTATAATAAAAAGACAAAGAACTCTATAAATTATTTATACCATTAAAATCACTATCACTACTAAATTTAAACAAAAATTAGGGTCCTTATAATTATCTTTATAAACAAAATATAAATTATATTTTTAATGGCATTATATATATATATACACACACACGGGGATTAAAACATGGAGAATAAGAGGATTCATAGTATTGTTTCAAATTCTAGCTAGACACTCTAGAAAGAGAGAAAAATATATAAAATATTTATATCATTAAAAGCATCACAACTAAATTTAAAGAGAAATTGTGATGCAAGGAAGAAATAGAGAGGAACAAAATTTAAAGCATTATAAATATTATTAATCCCAACTTAGTGTTATTAGGAAATTAAAATGTGAGAGGGACAAAAATACCAAGAACATAGCAACATGCACACATAAATCACTCGAGACTTATCCCAAAAAACCTTTACGAGAAAAATTAGTCAACAATAGATCCATTATCTCGTTGACCAAACCCAGTCAATCCAACCAACCTCTTGGCTCGACCAAGTGAGCCTTCACCGCTCAAATCTCGGCACATTGAAATGGAGTATCACCAACATTTTAAAGGATTTCATTACATGTCATCCACATCATCTACAACCATGAGCTACCAAGCCTAAAACCACCATTGTTGACCTAACAACTTTGACTCTTTCACTGAGTCAAGTTTAACCTAACATTCTCCCTTTTAAACTTGACTTGGGTTTTCACATGAACAAATCCACCCAAAGCTCCCTCAAAGTTAGGGTATCCGAGAATACCATATGCTCCCTCCTATCACCTAAATCTATGTCTAGACTTTACCGGTGAAACTTCAAACCGAGGGTACACATGCCTAACTAGGTTTTACAATCATATGCACAATTGCATTCAACTCCATTAAAATTTTAATTAATTTGTTTCCATTGTTGATATATTGACACTTATGTCACCTTCCTCTCGCCTTTCCATTTCTTTGACCTTGATTTCCAACAATGAGCTCGAATCTCGATAGCATGCCCCTCTTTATGTTCTTTGTCCACTAGACTCTCTTTCATAGCCTTGAATCTAACTAAGCCCATCAACACTTCGCTTTACACATGTTGTTGCATCCACAATTGTTGGTCAATGCCATGCACCAGCCAATGCCAAGCACCAAGATCCACAACCTTCTTATAATTCAACACTTTCTTTCCAGATCTACTCCACACAATACCTGCACATTGACCTCGTCTTAGATCTGTTGATCTACAAAATCGAGAAAAATGGTGTTCTTCTCTTCACAATTCCCTATGTCAAACCACTCTCCTTTGAATCAAACAACAACTCGAACTTGATGATAGTCTCATGCAATATCTAACCTCACTCTGATACTAATTGTTAGGAAATAAAATTGTGAGATAGATAAAAATACCAAGAACATAGCAACATGCACACATAAATCACACAAGATTTATCTTAGAAAATCCTTATGGGAAAAACCAACCAACAATATATCTATTATCCCCTTGACCAAAGTTGTCCAAGCCGACCAGCCTCCTGGCCTCGACCAAGTGGGCTTTCATCGCTCAAATCTTAGTGCATTACATTGGAGTATCACCAACCTTTTAAAAGATTTCATTACATATAATCCATAGGCTCTAAAACCATGAGATACCAAAACCATGTGTCTGAAACCACCATTGTTAACCTAACAACTTTGACTCTTTCATCGAGTCAAATTAAACCTAACACTTAGAAGATCACAAACATATTTTAATATAGGTAACTTAAAGAAGAAAATTAACATTGTTAAATAACACCTAAAACACCATGCGATAAAGAATATGCAAGTAATATTAAGAAAGTGGACAATGAAAAACATTTTTTCTTAAAAACCATGTATATACACACACATTAAATGTCAATATTAAAACATTTGTCACACCAAGTATATTTGTAACTTGTTGCCTTATAATTTTTTATTATTCCAATAAACCAAATTGGTATCTATAAAGAATAATCATAAATATCGTAAAATATATATATTTTTTTTAATATTTTTAATTTAAAAAAATACAGAACATGCTTAAAAAATAAAATGTACTCATTTTAAATGTTATAAAAATATTCGTCAACAATAGGTTAACATCGCCTTGTTTAAAAATGTTAGTACTCCTTGGCATCGATCAAAGGCATGTGAAGGGTTGTGTGTTGTCACACGAGTCTTTTTTCTTTCTAAGAGCCAAGGATGCTTTTGTGAGTGTTGTTTTTACGTCTTTAGAGTCATATTATAAAGTATGTTTGGATGGCCATTGGCTTAGGTTGTCATCCAAAATCTCTCAAAGACTTTGGATGAACTTTGCAAAATATCTTGGAAGAAATAAGCAGCAAATAGAGTCTTTGTATTGTCATTTTACGTTATCGAGGAAAGGGTTTTCATCTAAGTTTAGTAGAAGCAACAACCCCTGCTTTATAAATCCTAAATGGCAGGCTGCAGCGAGGGATCATATTTCCCCATATCTCCACAAGGCAGCTAAAATATGTTTTCTACTATGATGATCGTTTGTCTTTGCAATCAATGTGGAGCCTTGGGCCAATGTAACCCATCTTTGTCTTCATTTGTTTTATTTTATGTTGCAAGTACTAGGTTGAATCAACAAAACATGGAAGAAAAGTTTTGGAGAAAAAAAATAGAATATGTTACTTTATTCATGAGCATATGCATTGGCGAATGGGGGTGAGAAGTGAAGAAGTTTGTGAGACATGTTTGTAAAAAGAAAAATATCATTTCAAATTTGAGTTTGATGACAACAACTCAAATTTGATGACAATAAAATTGGGTAAATAAGTATTTGACTTTCTTAATAGTGATATTTGTGAATCCATGCAAACTCTATATATAAGTTAATTTGTACTTTGTTACTTCTTAAAAAATTAAGTTTATGAAATATAAAGTAGATGTTATTGAAAATTTAAAAAAAAATCAAAGCAATGGTTCATAATCAAAGTGGTCAAAATATTAATAAGTTAAGAAGTAATTAAAGAGAGAAATCCAACATATTATGTGATTTATTTTATCAGTATGGTATTTGAAAAAAGAACTTGGTTGCAAACATACAACAACAAAATGGTGTCACATAAAGAAAGAATCATTCAATAATGGAAATGGCCAAATATATGATGAAAGGATTTAGTCTTAATGGTCATTTTTGGGCTAAAGCAATTTTCATAGCAATATTTTTGTTAAATCGACGTCCCACAAAGGTAGTTTGCAGTAAGACTCCTTACAAAGCTTCATAAGGAAATAAGCCCCTATGGTAACAAATTTCGAAGTATTTGGTTATTTGGTATATAGTGCACTTGTTTCAAATAAAGATAGACATCAATTGAAAGCAAAAAAGTAAGAAGTATATAATTATTGGACGCAACCTTGAATTGAATTGAATGCATACAAGTTACATGATTCAATAAATAAGAAGATTGATATAAGTAGAGATGTGATTTTTTATAAGAAACCCCCACACGTGCAAACATTTGAATGGAAAAAATGAAGTTTTGTATATTGATAAATAAGGCCTTGAACCCAAAAATCCTATATGTATCGTATCACATATAGGATAAAAAGAAGAGAATAGGACAATTAAGAAGAAAAAAAAAATAGAGTTGAAGTTAGAAAGAGAACATGTAGTATTCCAGATATAAAATAGTATGCAGAACATAAATAATTAGCTAGAAATGATAGAAAAACATTGATATAACCAGAACAATACCACAATAATACCAGAATAACACCAAAAAGAGCAATTTGATTACTGAGAGCAATGTTCACTTGCCTCTTTGAGGGGGCAACCTCCAGCAGAACAGAGCTCTATTACAATAATATCCAAGACCAAACTTCTCATACCTTCTATTCCTATTTATACTAATTCTATCTATCCAAAAGAACAATCTAGAGGAAGATCCTTCTAGAAGCAGAAGCTTCTATTAGGTCTTCTTACATTTGACTTATTCCTCCTTATTGCTAGGCCTTATTAATATTGACATTTATTACATGGAAATATATTATTCTACCCACTTGAGGGGTTACGTAGGTTAGGTCCCTAACATGCCCTCCCCCTTAAAATCAACCTTGTACTCAAGGCTTCAGATGAGGAAATTGTTGCAGAATGTTAGCGGGCTCCCAGGTGGCATCTGTTGGAGTTGTATCTTTCCACTGGACTAACATTTCCTTGATGGTACACTGACGAAGACGATGCTCTCGTTGGTCAAAAATTGCTTGTGGCTGCAACTAGATGGATCCTTCTTCATCCAACTCGGGAATGTTGGTTTGAGTTTGGCACTTACTTCCAAACACCTTCTTTAAGTAGGAGACATGAAAAACAAGATGGAGCTTAGAATGACTGGGCAAAGATAACTAATAGGACACCTGTCTAACACGATTTATAATTGTATAAAGACCATAAAATTTGGGCACTAGTTTCTGACAATGTTCGGCCTTGAGTGAAGTTTTCTTAGAAGGTTGCAGTCGAAGAAATACCTTGTCTCCTTCAACAAATTGACGTCCTGAGCGACCTTAATCGACGTGTTGCTTCATGTGATTTTGAGACATGAACAAATTCTCTTTGAGGGTACGGAAAATAGCCTCATGAACTGTAAGTGTTTGGTCAACTTCCTGGACCTTCGATACACCTGGCATGTAGGAGAGAACGAAAGGTGTCTTTTGGCCATAGACTGCTTCAAAAGGATTCATGTGAGTAGTTGAATGGTAAGAAGTGTTGTACCACCATTCAGCTAATGGTAACCATTGAGCCCATTGTTTTTTCCTTTCAGAGGAAAAACACCTCCAATAAGTCTCCAAACAATTTTCGACGACTTCAGTTTGACCATCAGTCTGGGGATGATAGGTGGTTCTGAGATGCAATTGGGTGCCCTGTAGTCTGAACATTTCTTTCCAAAAAGTGATGGTGAAAGTAGGATCTCGATCAGAAACAATAGAATGAGGCATGACATGAATCTTGAAGATATGATCCATGAAAAGTTGAGCCACAGTGGATGTGGTAAATAGGTGTTGAAGAAAACATAAATGAGCATACTTGGACAGATGATCCACGACCACCATGATGACTGACTTATTTCCTGATTTAGGTAATCCCACAATAAAATCCATAGAGATGTCCCTCCAAATAGCAGGTGGAATCGGAAGCGGTTGGATTGTGGTAGGAGGTTTGATGGTTTCGTGTTTGTTGTGTTGACAAACATCACATTATGCTACAAAAGTGCGAACGTCCTTTTTCATACCATCCCAGAAAAAAGAACGTTTGACCCGACCATAGGTTTTGGTAAACCCTGAATGCCTAGCTGTGGGAGTAGCATGAAGCTCAGAAAGCACCGTGGATTTAAGTTGTGACTGTTTACTTAAATACAAATGGCCTTTGTAGTGAAGCTCATGATTGTACCAAGAGTACCCTGGGGAAACTGGCGATTTGTCTTGCAAATGTTGGATCATATGCGAGAGTTTAGGATCATGTAGCCATTCTTGGCGCACATCTTGGAGCCAATATGGTACAATGAAGGAGAGGGAGAAATGGGACCCTTCATCTTCATATTTCTAATAAAGAGCATCAACAACCACATTATCTTTGCCTTTCTTGTAAATAATATCATAATCATAACCAAAGAGATGAGTTACCCATTTTTGTTTCTTTGGGGAGGAAGGCCATTTCTCCAGAAAATACTTGAGGCTTTGATGATATTTCTTAATTTGGAAGAGTTACCCCAGGAGATAAGGGCACCAGAGATCTACTGCATGCAGAATAGCCAACATTTCCTTTTCATAGATTAGTTGGCCCAAATGGTGTTCTGACAATTATTTTTTGGTAAAGGCCAAAGGTCTTCCTTCTTGCATAAGGATGGCTCCAATTCCTCTGCCTGAGGCATCACATTCCAAGACAAAGGTCTTTGTGAAATCAGGAAGGGCCAAGACCAGAGTAGTACACATAACCGCCTTCAAAGATTGAAAAGTTTGATCCATTGCGAGAGTTCAATTGAAAGAATTATTTTTAAGGAGAGCAGTGAGAGGGGCCGCAATATTCCCATAATTCTAAACAAACTTCTTGTTAAACCCAAAAAACCACACAAGTTTTTGATAGTCTTGGGGCGAGGCCAATCCTGCATTTCTTCAATCTTTTTAGGATACACCCGTACACCATCCTTCCCAACAATAAGACCCAATTACTCTACTTCTGAGGCGCCAAAGGCACATTTAGAGAATTTGAGGAAAATTTGGTGCTGACAGAGTAGATGGATAATTTGATCCACATGGGAAAGATGGGATTGCCAAGTTTTGCTATAGATGAGAATATCATCAAAGAAAACTAACACAAAATGGCGGAGAAAAGGACAGAAGACATGATTCATGAGGCTTTGGAAGGTGGAAGGGGCATTACACAAGCCAAAGAGCATGACCAAAAACTCATAGTGACCCTCATGAGTGCGAAAGGAAGTTTTGGGTATTTCAGCTTCTTGCATACGTATCTGGTGGTAGCCAAAACACAGATCAAGTTTAGTGAAGTACTGAGCACCACTCAACTCATCCAGGAGATCATCAATGACAGGAATGGGAAAGGTGTCCTTGATGGTGAGTTTATTGGGGGCACGAAAGTCAGGACACATGCGCCAAGTACCTTCTTTCTTAAGTACCATGACCACAAGGGAAGAATAAGGGCTGGTACTAGGGACGATAACACCCGCTTGGAGCAATTCCTGAACTATTTTCTCAATTTCATTATTTTGGGAAAAGAGATGACGATAAGGGAAAACCTTGGGAGGAAGACTGCCACAAACAAGGGGAATGGGATGATCATGAACACTACGAGAAGGAGGAAGTCCCTGAGGGGTGGAAAAAACAGCTTGAGGTGTGGAAAGGATAGCTAGGAGTTCAGGATGCATAGAGGGTGTCTGAACGACTTGAATAGAATGGAGTTGAGCAATAATACCAGAGTGGCCTTTCTTGAGGAGATTTTCCATGTGATGGGAACTAATGATATCAGGAGAACCAGTTATGAGACCTTGGAATTGATACCTTTGTCCCTCATGTTGTAATTGCATGGTTAATTCCTTAAAAACCATAAGAATGGGACCCAAAGTGCGTAATCATTCAACACCTAGCACAATGTCACAATTGCCCATGTCAATGGAAAACATATGAGATTTCAGGAGGTAATGTCCAATTTGAAGACGAACATTTTCACAACGCCCACCACATTTCATGGACCCACCATTGGCTATCATAATTTGAAAATTATTGACAGCACAAATATAGTAATTGGTTTCCTGGGCAATGAAACGATGAATAAAATTTTGGGTGCTACCACTGTCAACAAGGATGATGACCTTCCTATGCTTAATATATCCAATGAGCTTGAGGTTTTGTAGGGTAGAGAAGCCAGTGAGGGCATGCAAGGAGATAAGTGAGTCAACTTCAGGTAAGTCAGCAGGCTCCTGGGTAGCATCGGGAAGGGAGGGCTCATCAACAAGGGGAACTGGCACATCATCTTCAAGAACATCTTTAGAAATGGCCATAAAAAAAATTTGTTCTACACACTTGTGCCCTGGAAAATATTTTTCATCACAATTATAGCAAAGACCCTTTAGTTTTCATTCAACCATTTTAGCCCTAGTTAGTTTATGGACCTTGAGGGGAGTGACATGGAGGTTAGGGTTAGTGGGTTGAGGGCGAGGAACAAAAGATGGTTTTTTGTTCTGGGAAAAAACAACTTATTGGGCCTCTTTAGCACATGTAGTATCTTCCAACCAAGTCTGAGGACAGGCAAGAGAACCTGGGATCAGATTTCATCCTTGAGGCCATTGATAAAGAATTCACGAAAGAATGCATCTGACATGCCCTCTATTCGAAAGGTCAAATGCTCAAAAGAAATGATAAAGTCTTCCACTGTGCCTGACTGTTTCAAGTTGGTCAAACAACCGAGATAATGGGTATCAGTATCAAAGCGAGCATAGAGCTCTGCAACAAACTAGGTCCAGGTAATATACCCTTGACATGAAATTTTACGCCATTGCCACCATTGCCAGCATTCAGGATCTAGATAGAGGACATCATAGAGAAGTTTGGCCAACTCATCAGTAATACCATGCAAAGAAAAAAACTGCTCCATTTGAGTGACCCAACCCATAGGATCGGAGCCATCAAATTTATAGACCTCTACGCAGGGAATACGGGGTTCATGATGAAAGGAGTTGGATTGAAAATGCAGAGACTGAGAGGAATCAATAACATCAAGTTGGTCTGATGAGGAAGGACCCGTAGGGTGGTTCAACAATTGATTGATAGCAAATTGGAGGGCGGTAAATTGGGTTATGAATTTGGCTTCCATGGTGTCAAATTTGTGCTCTACTTTTTCAATGCAGGAATTGGTAGAGCCAATCTCAGATGTCATTTGTTCAATGGAGGCATGGGCTTGATTGATGGAAGCTTGGATTTTTTGGCTGTGAGTGGTGACCATTTGGAAAGGGGAAGTGGAGGTAAGGAAAATGGGTGGTTGTGACCACAAAAAAGAACTTATAAGTGATACGTACCATGACGATCAATGCGAGAAGGGAAATATAATGGAATAGGTGGTAAAATAGGGAAACCAAGAAGGGGTCGGGTCCACTGAAACAAAAAGGATTAAAAATGAAGGGTATGGTTGCGATTAGGGAGAAAAGGGGAATCCAATGGACTAGGTCCCACATAAGTGTGCCTACGAGACCACTATACTCGTTTTTTTTTTACTCCTGCGGATTTATACTTCGGCCTGAAGAATACTGCAGTGACGAAATTCCCAAATGCTTTACAGGAAGAAATGTGTAGTAATTTCGCAACCCGAATGTAGAAGACACAATTGCACGGCAATAGATGTTGTATGTTTTGTTTTTGTTTCCATCCCAAGGGTTAGGGTATTCAAGGGTTCTACAAATAAGGGTTTTCCCTGTGCTATAGCTCTCTGATATACGTGCGAGGTCCAACAATAGTACTCGGCCCAATATCTCAGATCACTAACTAAGGAAGCTAGATCATGCCCTTAGTTGTACTACCCAACTACCTAGGTACTAGAGAGTATCTTCTTGAGTGTTGTTCTCGGTGGCACTATAACAATCAGGCGATCGATCAGTTTATCTATGGAGGACTTCAGGAGATCTAGGTCGATCCGTATATAGGTGATTTCTGATGCACTACCACTCGAAGGGGTACCAACAGGAGTTACAAGGGTGGCCAATAGATGTGCGCTTAAGTACCACTAGTATTTCCTACATGTATGAATCCTCGATCGTGGGCTTATGCGCGTAACGAAAAATCTCTATAGCTTTAAGATGCCAGAATATGTCTCTACCCTGGAAAAAAAATTAACCCACAATTTTCTATCGAGGAAGGTTCTCTGATACCACTTGTAGTATTCCAGATATAAAATAGTATGCATAACATAAATAATTAGCTAGAAATGGCAAAGAAACAATGATATAACCAAAAAAATATCACAATAATGCTAGAATAATACCAGAATAACACTAGAAAGAGCACTTTGATTACTGAGAGAAATGTTCACTTTCCTCTTCGAGGGGGAAACCTCCAGCAAAGCAGATCTCTATTACAATAATATCCAAGACCAAACTTCCCACACCCTCTATTCCTATTTATACTAAATATATCTATCCAAAAAAATAATCTAGAGGAAGATCCTTCTAGAAGCGGAAGCTTCTATTAGGTTTTCTTACATTTGACTTATTCCTCCTTATTTCTAGGCCTTAATAATATTGACATTTATTACATGGAAATATATTATTCTACCCGCTTGAGGGGTTAGGTAGGTTAGGGCCCTAACAGAACATGGTAGTCAATTAAGTAGTTATCAAAAAATGCCAAAATGATTCTAGAAGACACTTCAAGATGCAAATCCAGATGAGATGTAACAAGAAGAGAGGAGAGTAAGGTCATGGTTCTAGGTTTGATGAGTGAAATTGTGAATTCATATGATCTAGGTTCTTTGAATAAAGGAAACAACAAACAAGAATAGAAAGATGGATTGAAAGTAGAAAAAAATGCTTAATTAAAAACTAGTCTCGAAAGTTAGTTGAGTTACCTGCAAATCAGAAACCAATAAGTTGTAAATGGGTATATAGAACTAAAATCAAATCATATTGTTTAATTGACAAATTTAAAGCCAAGTTCGTTACAAAAGGATATTCTCAAAGATAAGGTATAGATTATGAGGAAAATTTTTCTCCCACACACACACACACACACACTATATATATATATATATATATATATTGTAGGTACACCAGATAAACGTCAAAAGTGCATTCTTTAATGGGGATTTGTAAGAAATGTATATGGAGCAACATGAAGGATTTGTGTGAAATAGAAGAAAACGTTGTTTGTAAGTTGGTAAAGGCCTTATATGGATTAAAGCAAGTTCCCCAAAGTTGGTATAAAAATAGTGATCAATACAGATCAAGTGGTTTCAAGAGAAACAATTATAATTGTAACTTATATATCAAAGAAAGGGGAGAATAACTTATTATTATGGTATATGTTGACGATTTAATGATTACAAGTAACTCTTCCAAATTGATTACAGAATGGAAAAAAATGCAAATAATATTTGACATGATTGAAATTAGGGTTACTACATTATTGTTTAGGACTTGAAGTTAAGTGTTAACAAAATAGGATTTTCATCCCACTAGCAAAGTAGGGTTCAAAATTCCTAAACAAGTTAAGAATGGAAAATTGAAATACTAGAAAAAAAATAATGGATGTAAATTAAAACCTTTGAAAGATGATAAACCAGAGGTGGTTAATGAATTGTTATATCATCAACTTGTAGGAGGATTAATATAATTTTTTACAATAGCCAGACAAAACATAACTTTTGCATTTCGTATGTTGTCAAGATTCTTAAGCTATTCTAGGCAATTGCATTGGAATGTAGCTAAAAACAAGTTCTTAGGTATATCAAAGGTACCTCACAATTTGGTATTGTACTTGAGAATAAAGACAATCTCAAGTTGAATGTTTTTTCAAATGAAAACATGGCAGGTGATATGAACAAGAGAATTTCTACAAGAAGTTATTATTTTACTCTTGGTATTGAAGCGATTTCACAGACAAGTAAAAAACAATCTTGAGTTTCTCTTTCAACAATTGAAGTAGAATGAAAATTAGAAAATATGGTTATGTAGGATATTATGTTATTTGGAGATTCAATAAATGTAGCCAATAACTTTACATGATAATTAAATTACAACCAAGATGAAAAAAAATCCAATCTACCATGAAAACAAAACATGTAGAAATTAATCATCATTACATTAGAAATAAAAACATAATGAAGAGAGAGAATCAATTTATTGTTAGTCCTGAGATGAAGTAGCTAGAATCTTCATTGAGTCACTGAACAAATATAGGTTTGAGAAACTCTAGGACATGTTATGAGTAATGGAAAATAAAATAACCATTAAGATGAAGTAGCAAGAATCTTCATTGAGTAACTGAACAAAGATAGGTTTGAGAAACTCTAGGACATGTTATGAGTAATGGAAAATAAAATAACCATTAAAATGGGATGTTAGACATTGTAATGTTTAATTTATCTAAGGACAATAATAAACATGATGTATCTCAGAAT
>SNQJ01S0003588.1:368663-382647 GCA_010110895.2 Picea sitchensis
AACAATGTTTAGGGCCTCAAAACAACCCTGAAAGTACAACAAGATGTGCTAACATGAAAACATACAAAATAGGCCAGTTGGATTAGGCAAGAGGCCACCCGTATCCACCTAGAGAATGTGTGAGTCTTTAGACAGCCCCAAAAGTGTAGAACTCACAATTATAAAGTAGTGCAGAAAGACGTGTTGAAAAAAATGGACACGAGGAGCCAGTTGGAATAGGTGGGTGGCCACCAATATTCATCTAGATCAATCCTCCCCCCTTAGGAAGAAATGGTCTCCATTGCGTTGAGTTCCCCCATCAGGTGAGGAAACTTCTACTGGATTTGGCCCTGGGTGAGCCACTTGCCTTGGTATAGGAGTTTCCCTGCCTTGACAATCCAATAAAGTTGGATCTGTTGTTGGTGAGTGCCCTTTCCCTGTGTGTACACTATCTGATCGGTGGATGCTTATTCCATGCAATCAAGGTTGAGATCTGTTGGTGTCATTTGTTCGACGATCTCATAGGTTTCCAATAATGGTGGAAAATATGGTCGAAGGAGGTCCACATTGAATACTGGATGCAGACCAAGGAAGGGTGGAGTGTTGAGCTCAAAAGCATTTCTACCCACAACCTTGGTGATAGTTTAAGGCCCATAACGAAGTGGTCAAAGCTTTATATGGGGCCCGATGAGACGATCCTTCTGCAAATGTAACCAGACTTTGTCGCCAAACTAAAACTAGTGTGGTACCCTGTGTTTATCATGGCATTGCTTGTACATAGCATTGGATTTCTGCAAAATCTTCTGGACCTATTGGAGGATGTGTTGAATCTTCTCAATGAATCTGGTGGCTTTGTCGACCATAGACTGATCAGGGGAAGAGTGTGTCTATGTGGTGGAAAGAGGAAGTGCAACATCAATGGGTCCCAAGGGTTGGAATCCCAAACCCACCTGAAATGGGCTATGGCCGGTGGAACTATGGAGAGCCCTATTGTAACTGTGTTGGACATATGGGATACTCTTGTCCCATGGATGAGGATGCTTAGAATTGTACATGCACAGGATGTGCACAATCATCTGATTGATGACCTCAGTTTGGCCATTAGTTTGGGGGTGGAAAGAAGTGGATTTTGTGAGCTTGGTGTCCAACAGAGACTAGAGACTCGACCAAAAGGTGTTGAGGAACCTGTTGTCTCGATCGAAGATGATGGTTTGTGGTATCCCAAAGTGAACCCAAACTCGTTCGAAGAAGATCTTGGTAGTATCGATCATTGTGACAGACTTCTTACAGGTTGTGAGGATGGCCATATTTGAAAACCGATCAACGACCACAAACACACAGTCATTTTCGTGCTTGGGGGAAGGAAAACCAGACATGTAATCCATGGAGATGGACTCTCATGGATTCTCAGGAATAGGCAGAGGGATGTATAAGCATTTCTTCTTGATGGTCGTCTTAGCAATGGCACAAACAGTGCAAGATCTGATATACTTGTTGATGTCCAGGTGAATTTTTGGCCAATAAAAATGTTTCTGAAGGATGGACACAGTTTTCTCTACGCCAAAATGTCCTACCACCCGACTGCAGTGGGATTCCCAAATCAGTTTTGCATGCTCGCTTGTAGGAAAACAGAGATGGCCCGGGTGGCATAAGAGTTCATCCTTAATGTGAAAATCAGTGACAGTGGCACCTGTACCCAAGAGCTGATATGTGGTGGAGAAGTTCAGATCTTCCTAGTAAATTTGAGGCCACTCCGATGTTTCATGTCCACAGGAATGGAGCACAGTGGTAAGTGCAGCCACAGGAGGCCGACTGAGGAAGTCAACGACATGATTGGAGATACCTATCTTATACTTGATGTTGATAGGAATTTTTGCATGTAGGTGGACCACTTTTGATGGTGGTCGTTCTGGAATTTTCCCTGTGTTTGTATGAACTGCAGAAGCTTGTGATATGTGTGTATGATCGTATATGTCCCTAGAATGTAATGTTTCCATTGATGACAGGATTTTACAATGGAATACATTTCCTTATCATAGGTGGGGTATTTACGGACAGTGTCGGAGAGTTTCTCACTATGGTATGCCACCGGATGCCCGTGTTGAGTGAGAACTGCACCCACAGCATAGTCAGATGCATTAGTCTCAATATTGAATGGTTGTTGCAGATCAGGCAAGGAGAGTATTGGATTTGAGCACAAACAATGTTTCAAATCCTCAAATTCTCATTGCTTCTCCTTCCCCCACACGAACTTGGCCCTACCACTGCCCTTGGTCACCTGGCTGAGGGCCTAGGAAATATGGGAGAATCCCAACAAAAACTGTCGGTAAAAAATGGCGAGTCCTAAAAAGATATGAAGCTTGGTCAGTGTGGTCGGGGTTGGACAGTCACAGATGACTTGGATATTAGCTAGATCAACATGTACCCCATGCTCATCAACAATGTAGCCCAGGTATTGGACCTTGTTCATGCCAAAAGAGCATTTTTCCAAGTTGGCATAAATCTTGTGCTACCGTAGAGTGCTCAAAACCTGTTGAATATGATGCATGTGCTCCTCCCACGTTCTGTTGAAGATGAGGATGTCATCCAAATATACTACCACAAAGGAGTTGGTGAATGGTCTCAATACATCGTCCATAAACCTCATGAAAGTGGTTGGTGCATTTGTTAAGCCAAAGGGCATGACTAGCCATTCGTAGAGACCTTCCTTAGACTTGAAGGTTGTCTTCCAGACATTCGTTGGTTTGATGGGAACCTAATGGTAGCCAGACTTCAGGTCAATATTTTTGAAGAACTTTTCCCCCTTGAGTTCGTCAAGAAGGTCATAAATCCTGGGAATGGGATAGCGGTTCATGACTGTGATTTTGTTTAAGGATCTGTAATGAATGCAGATTCGCCAAGTCCCGTCCTTTTTTTGCACCAATACAATCATGCTTCTGCAAGGGGAGGAGATGGGTCTCATGTGCCCCTTTTGAAGAAGCTCTTGGATCTGACACCTGATTTCATCATTCTCCATCAACAAGCGTCTATAGACCAGTCCATTAGGTAGTGGTGCGTTGGGGGTCAGATAATTTGGATTCTTGACTTGGTAGTGTGTCGGTACCCATGTAGCTGAGACGAAGATGTCTCTATATTCTCCCATGATCCCATCCACTTGCTTATGGTACAAAGAGAGGTGTTGTGTAGAGGCCACGGATGTGGTGACGACCTTCTACTTATTATGAGCATGGATCACAAAGAATATGAACTTCCTAATCTGTGAAACAACCTTACTGCATTGCTTGGTAGAGATTAAAGAAATAGAAGTAGGTGGTGCCACCTCTGGAATCCTGTACAATTCTCTACCCAAAGTAATAATAACACTGTGGGGTCTAGACTCATACACAGCATGACACTTCCACAAATATGGTTGTCCTAAAAGAACATCAAAAACTTCAAGGGGAGAAATATCACACAGTACCTCATCGTTGAAAGGCTTGATGTCGTAGGACAGACGACACTATTGGCTGACACAGAGATCTCTTCCTTAACGAAGCTAATCGATAGTGTAGGGTTGTGAGTGTGGTGTCGTTGGCAGGTTCAGCCGCTTGACGACCTTTGCTGAAATCAGGTTCTTCTAACTACTGTTGTCAATAATGAAGTGAATCAGAGCCCCCTTGACCCAAATCTACGAGTGAAAGAGGCATTCCCCTTCCTCTAGTTCTTTCGGTTTGCTTGGCCGGACTTTGGTGGTAGCGACCATGAAACTAGGTTTAGCATCGATAATTTGCTTCCCTCCTTCGGGATCTGACTCAAAATCAGAATCGGCCTCTAACTCAGAAGCCTTCCGCTCGACCATAAGGGATTGCTTGGAGCGACATTCCTCATTGTTGTGCCAAGGAATTTTGTGGTACTCACACCATTTTCTCGTGTCCTACTTCGTCTTCTCGTTTCCCTTCTTGTGTTGCAGCTTGGACAGATTGTCTTGAGGGCAACCATCACGACTTGGTCCCCTGTTGTGTGGGTTGGTGTTGCCTTTACCCTGCTTCAGCTGTGAGGGGTTTACAGATCCAAACTCTCGTCGTTACTGCTTAAATTTATGCTCGATCTTGATAGTGTATCTATAAGTTGTGCCCAATGAGGCGATGTCCAGGAAATCCATTTATGTTTGAATGTATCTATGCAAACAACCATGGTATTTGAGCACCAGATGACGCTCAGAATATTTGATACCCAATTTGGTGTGGAGGGTATGGAAAATATTGGTGAAGTCTAGTATTTTCTGGTCCCTTTCTTGACGTAGGGTAGTCCATCTAGTGTACTGGTCCTCGTAGCTTCCAACAGGGTAGTATTGTTCTTTAATGGCATCCTGGAAGGAATCCTAAGTAGAGGCCACCACAAAAATTGCAGATTCCTCCACGACCCTTTGCTTAGAGTAGGTATCCCACCAGTATTTAAGATGGGGAACAACCTTGAGGAGTGCAAAAGTGATATTTTCCCGATCGAAAAAATTGTGGACCGAAAAATATCCTTCGAGCAGATTTAACCATTTACCTACAACATTTGCATCTATCAGTCCTTCAAATAATGGAATATCAAAATTTACCTGTACCTTGAAGGGTTGCATGGCTGCCCGATGAAGATGCTTCTCTCATGGGCAACCATCGAAGGATCTGCGCGAAGTTGTCCATCATTTCGTTCATTTGTCGCGCGAGGACTTCCTCGAGCAACATTTTAATAGGAGCTCATGCTCCATCATCTTTATTTTCATCTCCTATGGTTTGTTGTTGGGCTCGGCGTGGCCGATCTGGTAATGGCTCAATCGGTTTGAGTCCCAACTTCTTGTACCCAAACCTTGTCGGGGACATGCATGAAGAAAAATAAATGAAGAGCAGACCGCTCTAATACCACTAATCTAGATTTAGGAGTGGAACGAACTAATTATAGACCGAATACTATAAACACAGAGATAGGAAGAATAACACAAATATTCAGTGAACAATATCTTCTATTAAATAATGAAATAGGCTGAAACTGTAAAACTTCATAACTGAAACTTGCTCGAATGGTGGTAGTTATCTCTGAGAAGAGATGTGGCTATTACGTGCATCCATCTGAGCATAATGGATCATAATGAGGCTCCATAGGCCCTTTTCATATTACTCATGAATGTCAAAACCCTAGACATCCAAAAACCTAACCCTAGAAGGTGAAACGCCAAAATTCAAGTGAGCCCTATTGGTAAGTTGGTGTAATTTGGTACCTCAACTTCCTAGGGTCATAACTTTTGCATACGACCTCCGTTTTAGGCGCATGATATCTCGTTGGAAAGGTATTTTAGAGAAATAAACATTTCGTCATCAGACTTTGACTCTATCTATAGTCTGATTGTGGCGAGTCAAAAAAACAATGTTTAGGGCCTCAAAATAGCCCTAAAAGTACAACAAGATGTGTTGACATGAAAACATACAAAATAAGCCAGCTGGATTAGGAGAGAGGCCACCCCTATCCACCTGGAGAATGTGTGAGGCTTCAGACAGCCCCAAAAGTGTAGAACTCATAATTATAAAGTAGTACATAAAGACGTGTTGAAAAAAAATGGACACGAGGAGCCAGTTGGAATAGGTGGGTGGCCACCAATATCCATCTGGATCAATAATGTTAAAATTAAAATAAATACACCCTATATACAATGTTCCTCTTAGAGGTTGGAATTACACCCATTGAGATCAAGGCAAGGATCAAGTACCTAATGTACAATTACAAGATAATTAGCATGAAGAATAAGATCTTTCCTAGAATACCAATAAGGTTGCCTAGACTTAAGAGAATGTGGCATAATGATGTTGAGTCTTGATTAGAACGTTGTTCAAATAATAGAGGGGAGACAACTCTACAAAATGTTGACACCATTAAAAGCATGTTCACAACTAAATTTAAAGAGAAATTATGGTGTAACAAAGAAATAGAGAATAAGAGAAAGTAAACTTACAATAAAGACATCATTAATAGCAACTTGGAATATCAAAATTATTTTTTAACTATAAATAGATTAAAGATGTAAATTAGAATTGTTAAAATAACTTGATCCCTACTTTCATAGTGAAACTAGACACTTACAAAACATAAAACACCATGGGATAAAAAGAATACATAATCTTTGTGATACTAAGAAGATGGAAGATGAAAAACACTTTATCTTAAAAATGTTATGTCTATGCACACATCATGTACCAGTTTCATATTTTGTAACATAAGAAAGCTTGTCTACAATATTTTTCACCATAAAAACAAAATGTTAAAACAAATAAAATTATTTATTATTAAATTTATTAAATTCTAATAAATCAAGATTGATGTCTTGTTCCTCATTTTAATTGTTTAACTATCTTTGTTAATAAAAGATAAACAATATTTTTAATTTCCCAATATATGAAAACTATTTTATTAATTTTTTACATTTTACACACACAATTGTATGATATTTAATATTTTTAATTATTATTTTTTTAAGGTTTCACACAAATATATTTTAATGTAATGTTGCAATATGTTTAAAAATATCAAATTTTACTTATTTTAAATGTTATAGTAATATTTGTTAACAATATGTTCAATGTTCCAACATTGGTAGGCACCACTGGCTTTTTTTTTATCTTGAGGGACAAAAATAATTGACTTATGCGTAGGGTTTAGGGACATTCACAAATAAATAAGGTGAAGCATATGGCCTCCTTCAAGGTTTAATCTTAGTAAATGTAGACATAGTAAGGACTTTCATCATCATTGGTAACTCTCATAGCAAGGATTCAAAAGGAAATACTCGTATTCCAAGAGATATCCTTCTTCTAGGTCCTAAGGGATCACAATTGACAAGTTGATGCTCTTGAAAATGAAGCAACCAAGTTAAATGTTGGGTTTCTTTGAAAATTCAAGGTTTATTTACTCAAGCCATCCCCTAATCTAATTTGAATTTTATTAACCATGGAGGTACATCATCATTTTCATAATCAACACATGTCATGGTACTTCCATCGTCATGTGATATCAAGTGAGGGAATGAAATGCAAAAGGACTTATTCACCAGCCCTACACATGCTAGAATTAACTCCCAGCCGACATTTTGAATCCTTGAGTATATCTTATCAGGACTTAAGTAGGATAATGGTGCATTTTGTGATTGGTTTGAGTGACATTGTCTAGCGATGGACTACTCTGGGCCAATGTGTCTTACTAGTCAGGTCTTCTCTATGTCTTTGGCATGTATTTTGTAGTTTTCATCTACTGCAAAAGGTTCAGAAGGTCTTGTGGTGCTTTGTCACCACCTTCTTTTGGAATTTTGTTGTTTATATGTCGTATATATTACTGGGTGTTTGTGACCTTGGGTTGGTGGTGTTGCTTGACGTTTGGGTGTTGGAATTATGTCCCTCTCCCACCCTACTTTACCCCTCTTAGCTCATTTATCGATGGAAATGGCAGCCTAAAAGGGAGATACGGGTTATCTTTTGGGACCCATAGTTTTTATCTCTTCTAAATGGATATCAATCCTTGAAAATAGATTATAGAGAGGAATTGGAATTTCATAGAGTGTTCCATAGACATGAGGAATCTATCAATAGTAATAGAGCCTCAATTGTCTCAGTAACCACCAAAGTCCATGAAAATGAACACTAGTGCGTCTCTCAAAATGATTTTGTTAGAAATACCCTATTCCAATAGAAGAAACAAATCCAAGTGTTGGATGCATGATGCTCCATGCTAAGAAACATGGTCTGCAATGATCTAGGTGGATATTGGTGGCCACCCACCTATTCCAACTGGCTCCTTTTGGCAATTTTAGTTTAGCATGTTCTTCTATAATTCTTTGTAATTGTGGGTTCTACACTTTCAGGGTTGTATGAAGCACTACACAACTTCCAGGTGGATATTGGTGGCTTGCCACCTAATCCAACTAGCTTATTTTGGAATTTTGCATGCCAGTACATCTTTTTGTACTTCCAGGGCCGTTTTGGGGCCCTAAATAATGTTTTTTATATTTCCACAATCAAACTATAGTCGAAGTCAGATTTTGATGCAATAATGTGTATTTCTTGAAAATACCTTTCCAACGGGCTATCATGGGCCTAAAACAGAGGTCGTATGTAAAAGTTACGACCTCGGAAAGTTGAGGTACCGACTTACCCATCGGGGCCCACATAACTTTTGGCATTTCATATCCTAGGGTTAGGTTTTTGGATGTCTAGGGTTTTGGAATTCATGAATAATGTTAAAAAGGCCTCTGGAGCCTCATTGTAATCATTCTTCTTCGACGGATACATGTAGCATCCACATCTCTTCTCAGAGATAGCTACCACCATTAAGCAAGTTGTTTTTAGTTATGCAGTTTTACAGTTTCAACCTATTTTATTTATTCAATAGAAGTTATTGTTCACTGGATATATGTTATTTTTCTCTGTATCTATGTGTTATTGTATTCATTTTGTTATTCATTTCGTTCCACTCATAAATCTAGATCAGTGGTATCAGAGCAATCTGCTCTTCATTTATTTTTCTTCGTGCATGTCCCCGACAAGATCTGGGTACAAGAAGTTGGGACTCGAACTAATCGATCTGTTTCAAGATCATTCGCGCCAAGCCTAAAAACAACCCATGGGGGACGAAAAGAAAGATTATGGAGTAGGAGATCTTTTTAAAATGTTGTTCGATGAATCCCTTGCACGACAAAGGAACGAAATGATGGAAAACTTTGCACATATCCTTCGACGGCTGCTCACAGGAGACGCATCTTCATCAAGTGTCCATTCAATCCCCTTTAAGGTACAAGTAAATTTTTATATTCCATTATTTGAAGGACTGGTAGTTGAGGATGTTGTAGATAAATGGTTGAAGCTGCTCGAAGGGTATTTTTCAATCCACAATTTTTTCGATAGGGAAAATATTACTTTTTCACTCCTCAAGGTCGTCCCCCATGTTAAGGATTGGTGGGATACTTACTCTAAACAAAGGGCCATATAGGAATCTACAATATTTTTTATCACCTCCACATGGGATTCTTTCAGGGATGCCATTAAAAAACAATACTACCATGTTGGAAGTTACGAGGACCAATACACAAGATGGACCACCCTGTATCAGGAAAGGGACCAAACAGTACCAGATCTCACCAATATTTTCCATACCATACGCACCAAATTAGGTATCAAAGACTCTAAACGAAATCTGGTGCTCAAATATCATGACTGCCTACATAGATACATTCAAACAAAAATGGAGTTTCTAGACATTGCATCATTGGGTACGACTTACAAATATGTTGTCAAGATCGAGAAGAAATTTAAGGAAAGGAGGCGAGAGTTTGGATTTACAAACTCTTCACAGTCAAAGCAAGGCAAAGGTGAACCCAACCCACAAAACAAGGGACAGAGAAAATACGGCCACTCTCAGGACAACCATTCCAAGCCGTAAGACAAGAAGGGTAATGAGAAGTTGAAAAAGGACACGGGAAAGTGGTGTGAATACCATAAGAGCCCTTGGCACAACACCGAAGAATGTCACTCCAAGCAGCCACTGGTGGCCGAGCTGAAATCTTTCGAGTCAGAGGCATATTCTGACTCTGAATCAAATCCAGAAGGAGGGAATCGGATTATCGATGCCAAACCCAGTGCCACTTTTGCTGCCACCAAATTTCAGCCAAGCGAACTAGAAGAACTAGAGGAAGGGGAATGCCTCTTTCACTCACATATGTGGGTAAAGGGGGCTCTGCTTCATTTCATTGTTGATAGCAACAGTCAGAAGAACCTAATCTCAGCATAGGTCTTCAAGCAGTTGGACCTGCCAATGACACCACAACCGCATCCCTACACCATCGGTCGGCTTCGCCAAGGAAGAGATCTCTGCATCATCCAACAGTGTCGTCTTCCCTACAACATCAAGCCCTTCAAAGATGAGGTATTGTGTGATATTGATCCCCTTGAATTTTTTTTATGTTCTTTTAGGACAACCATATTTGTGGAAACGATATGCTGTGTATGAGTTTAGACCCCACAGTGTTATTATTACTTTGGGTAGACAATTGTACAAGATACCAGAGGTAGTGTCTCCTACCTCTATTTCTTTAATCTCTGCTAAGCAATGCAGTAATGTCATTTCATAGACCGGGAAGTTTGTCTTATGTGCTCATAATAAGCAGAAGGTTGCTGCCACATCCGTGACCTCTACACAGAGCCTCTCTTTGTAGAAAAATCAAGTGGATGGAATCGTGGAAGAGTACAAAGACATCTTCTCCTCACCCATCATGGTACCGATGCACTACCAATTCAAGCATCCAATTGATATAATTCTCGGTGCTCCTCTGCCTAATGGACCAGTTTATCGTCACTCTTTGATGGAAAATGAAAAAATCAAGTGTGAGATCCAAGATATGCTTCAAAAGGGGCACATCAGACCCAACTCCTCCCCTTGCGGAAGCTTGATTGTACTGGTGTAGAAGAAAGATGAGACCTCGCAGATCTGCATTGATTACAGAGCATTAAACACAATCACAGTCAGGAACTGGTACCCAATTCCCTGAATTGATAACCTTCTTGACCAACTCAAGGGGGCCAAGTTATTCAACAAGATTTACCTAAAGTTTGGCTACCACCAAGTTCCCATCGAGCTGACTGATGTATGGAGGACAACTTTGAAATATTAAGAAGGTCTCTTCGAATGGTTGGTCATGCCCTTTGGCCTAACAAATGCACCAGAAAATTTCATGAGCTTGATGGATGATGTATTGAGACCCTTCACCAACTATTTTGTGGTGGTATATCTAGATGACATCTTCATCTTCAACAGAAATTGGGAGGAGCACATGCATCATATTCAACAAGTTTTGAGCACTCTGCGGCAACACAAGTTATATTCCAACTTGGAAAAATGATCCTTTGGCATGAGAAGGGTCCAATAATTGGGCTACATTGTTGATGAACATGGGATACATGTGGATCTAGCTAAGATCCAAGTCATATGTGACTAACCATCCCCAACCACACTAACTGAGCTTCAGAGCTTCTTGGGACTTGCCAACTTCTACCGACGGTTCGTGTTGGGATTCTCCCATATTGCATGGGTCCTCAGCCAAGTGACCAAGGGTGGTGGAAAGGAAAATTTTGCGTGCGGGAAGGCACAACAACGAGCATTTGATGATCTGAAGTATCGCTTGTGCTCAACTCCAGTACTCTCCTTACTCGATATACAACAACCGTTCAAGATTGAGATTGATGCATATGACTATGTTGTATGCACAGTTCTCACTCAACACGGTCATCCGATAGCATACCATAGTGAGACACTCAGATACTGTCCGGAAATACCCCACCTATGAAAAGGAAATGTATTCCATTGTACAAGCATGTCGTCAATGGAAACATTACATTCTAGAAAAGGAGACAATCATCCACACTGATCACAAGACTATGCAGTTCATACCGACACAGAGGAAGTTGTAGAACGACCGCCATCAGAAGTGGTCTACATACGTGCAAAATTTCCATCTCAACATCAAGTATAAGACAGGGAGCACAAATTGTGTCATCGACTGCCTCAGTCGACCTCCCGTGGCTTCACTCACCACCGTGCTCCATTCATGTGGGCATGAGGCATCTGAGTGGCCCCAACTTTATCAGCAAGATCGTGACTTCACCACCACTTATCATCTCTTGGGTACAGACACGAATGTCACCGATTTTTACTTTCGGGGCAGACTGTTATGCCATCTAGGCCACCTCTGTGTTCCTGCAAGAGAGCGTGCAAAGATGATTTGGGAGGCTCAGTATAGTCGGATGGAAAGACATTTTGGCATGGAGAAAACTATGGTTGCTCTACAAAAACATTTTTATTGGCCAAAACTTCGATAGGACTTCAACAAGTATATCATATCTTTCATTGCATGTGCCATTGTCAAGCTAGTCATCAAGAAGCAAGGCTTGTACACCCCTCTTCCTACTCTCGAGAGGCCTTGGGAATCCATCTCGATGGATTACATGTATGGCCTTCTGTCCACCACGCAAGGCAATGATTATGTATTTGTAGTGGTTGATCAGTTTTCAAAGATGGCCATTCTCACAGCCTGCAAGAAGAGAATTACAATGGCAGATACCACCAAGCTCTTCTCCAAATGAGTATGGTCCATTTTGGTATACCACAGACCATCATCTCCGATCGGGACAACAATTTCCTCAGCACATTTTGGTTGAGTCTCTGGTCACTGTTGGACACCAAGCTCACTAAATCCACTTCCTTTCACCCTCAAACTGATGGCCAGACAAAGGTCGTCAATGAGATGATTGTGCACATTCTGTGCATGTGTAACTCTAAGAATCCACGTACATGGGCTGAGACTCTTCCCTATGTTCAGCACATCTACAACAGAACTCTCCATAGCTCCACTGGCCATAGCCCATTTCAGGTGGGGCTGGGATTCCAACCCTTGGGTCCCATTGATGTTGCACTACCTCTTGCAACCATACAGAAATAATCTTCCCATGTTCAGTCTGAGGTCGAAAAAGCCACCATATTCATTGATCGGATTCAATACATCTGCCAGCATGTCCATGAGATTTTGCAGAAATCCAATGCTAAGTACAAGCAACACCATTATCAACACCGAGTATCGCACAAGTTTTAGGTGGGAGATAAGGTCTAGCTACATTTGTAGAAAGAATGCCTTACAAGGCCCCATCAGAAGCTTTGTCCAATTCGCTATGGGCCTTACACTATCACCGAGGTTTTGGGAGACAATGCTTTTGAGCTCAACACTTCCCCCTTCCTTGGCTTGCGCCCAGTGTTCAATGTGGACCTCCTCCGACCATATTTTCCACCATTATTGGACACCTCAAAGATCGAACAACAATTGACACCAACAGAGCTCAACCATGATTGCATGAAACAAGCATCCACTGATCAGATAGTCGAAACATACGTCAAGGGATCTCACCAACAAAGGATCCATCTTTATCGGGTTGTCAAGGCAGGGCAACTCCTGCACCAAGGAAAATGGCTCACCCAAGGCCAAATTCAACAGAAATTTCCTCACCTGATGGGGGCACTCAACGCCATAGAGATCATTGTTTCCTAAGGGGGGAGGATTGATCCAGGTGGATATTGGTGACCACCCACCTATTCCAATTGGCTCCTTTTGACAGTTTTAGTTCAGCATGTTCTTTTGTAATTCTTTGTAATTGTGGGTTTTACACTTTCGTTCTTATTTGAAGCCCTACATATCTACGAGGTGGATATTGGTGGACGCCCACCTAATCCAAATTGCTTATTTTAGAAGTTTTCATGTCAGTACATCTTTCTATAATTCCAGGGCCATTTTGCGGCCCTAAACAGTTTTTTTTTTTTTCTTTCCATAGTCAAACTATAGAGAAAGTCAGGGTTTGATGGCATTCTGTGTATTTCTCAAAAATACCTTTCCAACGGGCTATCACACGCCTAAAATGGAGGTTGTATGCAAAAGTTACGACCCCGGGAAGTTGAGGTACCAACTTACCCATTGGAGCCCACATAACTTTTGGCATTTCATCTCCTAGGGTTAGGTTTTTGGATGTCTAGGGTTTTTGTTGTTCGAAAACATAAGTATTCCAACAGAGGACGAACACCTTCAGTAACCACTCACACAAACAGATCAAAGATCAACACACCGATGTTTTGACGTGGTAAAATCCCTACGGGGAAACATCCACGGCCCCAACCAACGCGGCCACTTGGAGCAGTTTATTAATGAAAAAGAAAAATATTATAGAGAGATTTTACAAGAGAGTTTCTCACAATCAATCATCGGCAAATGACCCTCCATTCTCTTTAAATAGATATCATGGACCAATCGAGTTTTAAGCCACGGATCAATGGTCGTTAAGATCGAGGAGAATATGAACCATCAGATCAGTCTGTGTCGGGAACATATCATGACCGTTGGATTTCCTAACTACAAATGCATACTAATGCATACTAAAGAAACACACTTTTACGTAAGGACACATTA
>SNQJ01S0003588.1:385187-402117 GCA_010110895.2 Picea sitchensis
CAGAAAAAGAAGGAGAAGAAAGTGGACCACAAAAATCACTGTGAACAAGCTACAAAGGACCCAAGGCATGCGAAGAGGCACGTTTGTCAAAACTATCCCGATGATGTTTGCCAAGAACAGAACTGGCACAAACACCATCTCTGCATGAAACAAAAGGAATACCAATCACCATCTGTTGATTACATAATTGTTGCAATAAGCGATAGTTTAGATGACCAAACCGCTCAGGCCAAAGTTTGTTCAAGTCATCAATATGAGCAACAAAAACTGATGAAAAAGATGATGACCCAAAGTTGTCAAACTTGTACAAGCTGGTAATATCATCAAAAATTTCAGTTGCAAGAACATGCTTAGGATCTTTTAGATCCTTAATTACAACTTGGTGAGGTGAAAAGTCTACGGTTTTACCTTCACCTGAATGAGTGATTTGATATATTGATAGAAGGTTACAAGAAAGACTTGGAACACATAATACATGATTGAAATGATCGTTTTCTACTTGAACGGTTCCAAATCCTTCAACACTAAGAGATCTATCATCACCAACAAATATTTTCTTGGTGTTACATTCATTTAGAGCAGAAAATATGTCTCTATCCTTAGCCATATGATAAGATATTCCAGAATCAATAAGCCACTCATCAAAAGAAGAAGTAGAAGTTGTATTGAAGCAGAAACCAGAAGCAGAAATTGCATGTCCATGAGAAGAAGAAGAAGTAGAATCAATATTGATGTTGTGCTTCTTCATCACTGCTTCTAAAGCTGCCATCTTCTTGAAACATTTGGACTCATCATGACCATCTTTATCACAAAAGTTGCAATGTCTGTCAATATTCTTACTTTTATATTTCACTCCTTTGTCACCATTAGGAGCGGAAGTTGTTTGAGTAGGTTTGGGACCTTTATATTGCTTGTTGTTGTGGCGAGGATGTTGCTTCTTGGGATTCTTGGGTTTATCTTTATGATGGACAACTAAGGATTTGTTGGAGGTACCTACAGTGTTGATCACTCCAAGTTGTAAAAGCTTATCTTGCTCTCTAATCAAAGCATCACAAAAGTTCTCAAGATTAGGTTTTTTATAAGCTACCCTAGATCCTCTTGCATGGCATAAAAAGTAGATAGAAACACAGAATATGCACTACTTAGCTTAGAAATAATAACATAGATACAACGTTCTTCTTCTATCTTTATCTTACATTCTTCACATAAAATTCTGAGTGTTTTAAACTTAGATAGATAGTCTTCAATGCAAGAAAAATCATTTGGACTTAAAGTTAGTACTTGATTTTCTAACTATTGTGCTCGAATAATATTGTGTTTACCAAACACAGATTCAATCTTGTCCCGAGCTTCTTTGGGTCGATCAATTGATTGAAGGTGGAACCTTAAATCAGGAGAGATGGACGTTCTGATTAATCCACATGCTTCGTCATTCTTACTATCCCATTTGACTTTCTTATCAGCATCAGTGGGTGTTGTTTCCTTTCCCAAGGTAATCTGGTACAAGCCTTTATTTCTTAATAAATCCTCCATATGGGATTTTCATTATAAGTAGTTGGTGCTGGTAAGCAAGAGATTACTTATAGACACCATATTAAATATGCAGATAATATGGATTTAAAAACTAAAAATGATGATATGGATGGAAATATCTCGAAAATTTATGTTGTTTAAAAAAAACGGCATTGAAAACGGACTTCGGATGTGAAAGTTATGTCATTTTTAAAAAAGGCATAAACAGTAACCAAATGACCACATGGTGGTGTAAGTTGTTTTACGAAGTGACCCACTTTTATAAAGAGAAGTGGGGATCACTTTTACAATGAAGTTACTTTATAAAAGAAAAGCTCCATGCAAAATAAATAACTCTAAAATAAAATATTAAAACTACTTATAGTGATTCACTTTTATACTTGAAGTGAAATACACTTTACAATTTTAGCATGAACTTTTTCAAAAAAAAATAACAAAAAATAGACTTGAACTCGAGACATCTTACTTAATAAGGCAACTTTTAACCAAATGGTCTAGCAAAACATATTGTATTTTTTAGGAAGAGGATTGGGGGTGTGGGTGTTGTTGTTGATGATGAAGACGGCCTTGGAGAGCATGCTAAAAAAAAACTCTTTTCACACAAGAAAAAAATTTCCGCTTCTCGATAACAACAAGGGTTAGATCGCAGTTAGCTTACTCGGAAGATGCATCTTTTCCTATATGTTTCTGATTTGCCGAGATCGCACAGGGAGCGGGGAAACAATCATACGCAGATCTAAAAGAGTAGCAACCCAGAAATAAATAATGTAAAACCGAAATAAAACCAAAATGATACTATGCAAAAAATTAAAAAATGTGTATTTAGGCTTTATACCTCCAAATCTGACTGAAATGGTCTTATCTTGGGCAAACGAAAACCTTTTCGAGTGAAACGAAAAGTGTTCCTAACTAAAAATAGCACTCTTGATGCAATGGAATATTCCTCTCAGCCCATAAATGTACACAAGTGACAAAAAATGGATATGAGACAACTCGGCTTCACGACCTCGATCTACAACAGGAGCGGGTCTTCAAACATGCTCGGATACCATGTTCGACAACACAGGTATTCCAACAGAGGACGAACACCTTCAGTAACCACTCACAGAACCAGATCAAAGAACACACCGATGTTTTGACGTGGTAAAACCCCTATGGGGAAACATTCACAGCCCCAACCAATGCAGCTAGTTGGAGCAGTTTATTAATGCAAAAGAAAAAGATTACAAAGAAATTTTACAAAAGAGTTTCTCACAATCGATCATCGGCAAATGACCCTCCATGCTCTTTAAATAGATATCATGGACCAATCGGGTGTTAAACCATAGATCAATGGTCATTAAGATCGAGGAGAATATGAACCGTCGGATCACTCTATGTCGGGAACATATCGTGACCATCAGATTTCCCAACTACAAATGCATACTAAAGAAACACATTTTTACCTAACGACACATTAGACCAAGTAGATCTTAACTAACTCCTAAGTGTCTAAATATCTTAACATTTGCATTCATGAATAATGTTAAAAAGGCCTCTGGAGCTTCATTGTAATCATTTTGCTCAGACAGATGTGCGGAGCAGCCCCATCTCTTCTCAAATATAGCTACCACCATTCGAGCAAGTTGTTTTTAGTTCTGCAGTTTTACAGTTTCAGCCTATTTTATTTATTCAATAGAAGTTATTGTTCATTGGATATCTCTTATTGTTCTATGTATCTCTGTGTTATTGTATTCAGTCTATTATTCATTTCATTCCGCTCATAAATCCAAACAATGCAATCTTAATAAAAATTCACATTCAATTACCACCAAATACAAAATGTTAGTCAATTTAACTCAAAAAGACCTCAAAGAAAAAGACCTTGTGCATCAAATGATGGAGAACATGGATATCTGTAATCAAGATTTCCACCCTACCAATATTATACAAGATAAAATTAAGAACAAAAGTGTTTTCCAATGGTTTCTATATTTTGTAAATCAATACTTATATTAAGAATATTTTGTAGAATATATACTAATAGGAATTATATGAACGCTTCAACTAGAACTAAGGATCATCTAAATTTTTTTGTTTTTGGCATAACTTTGTCTACCACTCATCATGGCATCTTTCTTAATGTACCTTTTCACTCTTAAGCTTTTTACCAATCTCTCTCCATATATATATTCAATGCCTCATTTCAAACAATAAAAGGTTTTATTTTCATTCTTTTTAAAATTGTTATTAAATTTTATATCAGTGAGGATAAGAAGCTTAGTCATAAACATGGTTCGTGTTAGTAGAAAATTTAAAGCACACTTCAGCACTCACATCTTTTAAGATATGTACGTATCTTTCAACTTCTAATCCAACCAAAGGTTACTGTGAGCACTTGCTCCATGATTCCTGAGAAGATTATGATTTTTCTCTCTTGGAATCTGCTAAGTACATGGAGATGTCCCTACATCATCAGGGAACTATAGATCAGGACATTTTGAAGAACCAAATAAAAATTTCCCTACGCGAATCAATAGAGGCCTTCTACGTAAAAGTAGACTCCATTAACGGTCGAAACCTGTATTACAGTTCAACCAGCACATGGAGAAGCACTATTCTGTCAGTGGGATTAGAACATATCTTTTTACAATCGGACAAGAAACGCTATGAATATTCAAGTTACAGCTTGCAGTTGTTAGAAACCTGAAATCTGCAACTTAATTCTAGATTTCTTGTCACTTTATGCACTCTCTAAAGATGGCGATGCAGATTGTAAATACTGTAAGCTTGCATTCGACAAAACACTGAGTAGTTGAAAGCTTTCTGTACTTCAATATGGATTTGGCATCTATCAGAGGCACATGAAGGGCTGGGCGTTGTCAGAGGAATCATTTTCTTTTTGAGAACCAGAGAAGCTTTTATGAGTACTGTATTTACGTCTGCAGAGGCATATCATAAAGTATGTTTGGATTCCCATTGGCTTACGTTCTCATCCAAAACATCTCAAACCCTTTGGATAAATTCTGCCGAATATCTTGGATGGAATACGCAGATAGAATCTCTGCATAGCCATCGTACGTTATTGGGTAAAGGATTTTCAACTTAAATCGGTGAAAGCAACGAATTGTGCTCCGTAAATCCTGAGTGGCAGGCTGCAGCGAGGGACAACATTTTCCTGTATCTCCACAACGCCAGATAAAAAAAATGCTATACTGGGATGGACGTTCGTTGGCCTGCAACTGTTAAAGGGCTCATCATGAGCGCCCCATCAAGCCCTAATCGAGGCCTTCAGATCAGGAACTCCCAAAAAGATTATTTTTGTTGGACTAGTCTAATTTAGGTTGGAATGATATCTTCATGGAAGAAATCTGACATTTCTATTTTTCTTAGTGCGATAACTAGCACAGCCGTTAACTAGAATATGAAAGGATGGATTGTAATTATGAGGTTGCCATAAGTAAATGTGGCACAAAAGTAGTGAAATGATAAAAAGTTAATAATGGAGTAAATTTGTAATTTAAATTAGATTTATATTTGTTAATCATTTAAACGTGGCAATTAGATGGTTATATAGTAATTTAAAGCAAACAGGGTAATTGAAGCTTTTAAAAGTGCTAAAAAGTTATAAAATACAATGAAAATATTTTTCAAAACTGCATTAAAACAAGTTATAAAGATATCTAGTATTAAGAGTTGAGGATATGAAATGGGGATTTGTTGTTGAGAATATGAAAGGAAATAGGATGATTTGAAGGGTAAAATCATGATTGAAATGTCTATAATGACTGAAAAAACAATATAAAGTGTTTATTCTCCACATTATTCCCATCAAGCAATCAATAGTTTTGGTTCCTTCTCTATAATAGAAGGGAAAAAGATCCCTTATGGACTCTTGAGCAAAGAAAGGAAATATATATTCTTTTCTCCATGTAGTGGAGTGGGAAAGAGTGCCTTGGCCAATTGATGGTTAGATAAGGGACTAGAGTGTTTATTAATGAGTAGATTGGCTTTGTCATGAGAGAAGTGGGTTGGATTGAGTGAGATTAGAGCTTTGTATAAGTTTCCTTCACCTTGGTGGTATCATGGTCTATCTTTGGGGTGGAATATTTCATTTATCCCTATGGTTAAGTGGTGAATTTCCCATCAACCACTAGTTTGGTGAACTCAAGCCTTTATTTTCTTATGAGTGTTCATGCTTGTCTACCTGCAGAATGGTCTCTACTTGTAATATGTTAATGAATGAATTCAAAATATGCATTATTATTTCCATTGCATCTCTATATTACATATGAATTATATTTGTAGTGTTGTTATAGTTCGAATTATGCATAATAGTTGGTTCTTAAAGGAGCAATTTTCTAATTGATTGCTTTGATGGCCAAGAGAGGCATATGGGTACTTTATACCACAATGCAACAATGAATCATGGAATTCTAAATGCAAACCCAAACTTGGATGGTGCATACTTCCATTTTCCTTACATTGAGAAGGTTTGGTGGACAATGGCTCACTAACAATGAAAGGGTTTCCCCCTTCTCTTGGAGCTTTTGATTTGCCAATCTAGAAGAGGTATTGGAGGGACTTGTCACCTCGGTGGTGACTAACAAAAGTGATCAATTCTTTTGGAGCCTTTCCATATGAAGAATTGTGTTCATGCTAAATGTGGGACGGTTTGCTTTGAGGAATTAGAGAGAGTGTTGCAAGATCGAAAGGAGTGATTAAGAAACTCAGAAAACTCTGTGTATTGGACAATGGTGAGTATAATGACTAATAACATCACAAATGATGCCATGATGGTTAGTATTAACTTGTATGTCATGTTTTTTGTTTTAGTGGATCCTAACCTTCGATCACATTGTGAATGCCTCTAGCATTACTATTATTTTCCCCTTGCCCTTGGTTCCCATGCTTAAATTTCCTTGTTTACTAGGTGGACTTTCATTAGGTTGAGAAGGAAGAGTTAGGACCAAGTTAAATCTAGTTGAAGGCAAGGGATTGGAGTTAGATTTGCTTGAAGTAGAAATCACCCAAATGTGAAGACCTAAGGTTATGTTTGGAAAGTTCAAGGTAGACATGATGGGGTCATAAGCATTCTTGGGAGGGGATAAAACATAGGAATTCCCTTGGGGAGGGTTATCTTTTGGAATTGATCTCAAAGGTGGCAATCTAGGAGGGGTGAAAGTCACAAAAGAAACTTCTAGGAATAATTGAAACGTGCAGTGTATGACAAATTTTAGTTTAGGGTAAAAGGGTTGATAAATTTATTAATTGATCCAGCTTATGGTTCTTTATGTTGATTAGGAAAAGAGAAAATAATCGCATCGTTGTGACACACTAATCAAGCCACAAGAGGAAACAACTGAGAGAAGCGACCTTCTAAATGAGCATCCACCAACGATGATGAAATATGATGGCGATGAAATCTAGTTGAAGGTAGGAAGGAGACTAGTTATAATATTCTCAACAAGGTAACTATGTAATGTGGTTATATCAAAGGGGAGTCACGGATGAGATGAATTAATTGTAATCTACTAAACATTCTATGAATTGAATATTCTCTAGTTGCTCGAACTAATGGGAAGGGAAACCAACATTTTGGCTTGAAATCTGGCAAGATTAATTTTTGAATGACCAAATTGCAAATATCAATTGTTAACAGTGCATAATCTTGTCAATTGGATGTATTTCAAATGGTCCTAAGAAAAATTGGTATCCACCCCACCTAGTTTCAAATCACACTTTGTGACATGTTGCTTTGTTGTTTTTAATGAGCCGACGATATAAACTTCATAACATTAAGAGAAAAAGAAATAATTTATTGTATTTTAAAAATTTTAAGGGGAATTTTAGTCTACAAGATTAAATTTGAATTTTTTTTAATAAAAAATTTAAAAAATAATATTTTTATTATTTTAAATATTATAAAAAAATTTGTTATATTTATTAAAATCTATATTATTTTTAAATAACCGTAGGAAATTAAAAAATCAATTCTTATATAGTGAAAGAAAAAAAAGAGGATAAAAGACTTAGCCATAAAAATGGTTAAAATCCATGCAATGTCTATATATGGTGAAGCAAATTGCAAGGCCTCTCGAAAATTATGTTAAGAATGCCTTTGAATGGATAACGATGTGTTCACTTTAAGCAATGGGCTAGAGGACGACATTGATTACTACAATATGGAAGCTTTAAGTACTACAATATGGAGTTAGAGGCATGTGAAGGGTTGTGTGGTGTGTGTTGTATGTTGTAGATGTTTTTTTGTGAGTTCTATCGACATATGGTAAACTATGTTCGGTTGCTTATTGGTTTACATTGTCATCCAAAACATTTCAAAGACTTTGGATTAAATATAAGTAGCAGATAAATTTATTTATTCAAAGATTTATCATAAATGCATGGATGGAATTTGTTTTTAATTTAAAATCATGGAAATTATTAAAATTTTATCGATTTATGGTAAGCTTATTTAGTGTTTAGGGTTTGTTGTATATATAATCTTTCAATATATTAATTGAAAAAACAGATTTTTAATTAAATTTAGTAAAAGCAATGTATTTGTGTAAGGGTGGGTGGTGGGGGTGAGAGTGTACATGTGTTTCACACTTTTACATGTAGGATAGTTTGTGGTGGAGGTAAGAGTGTGCATGTGAGTCACACCCTCATCTCTGGGGGAGTGGGTGGTGGGGGTGAGAGTGTGCACGTGTGGCATGGTTTTTTTTAGTCTCATCATATAATGGTCTTGTCAAATGGTGATCTCCCCTCAAACAAGGTAGAGAGATCAAACGAAACAACAATATACCAGTGATACAAAACTCTATCGTAGTGACAGAAAACTTCAAATTATCAACATAACATATCCATACACTTCAAAATAGATCTATCCAAAAGAAAAATCATACATAAAATTTCACAACTTAAATCTAATTTATTGTTTTTTATATTTAGCTTTTGACATAGCCTACATCGTTCACCATATTATGTTTAGGGTTTTATAACTCTAGCGATAGAAATTTTAAATTGTAGTTATGTTGTTTTGTTTTCAAAGTAGAGTGATTGTGCAAAGAGTATGTTTTTATTTAGTAATACTAATGCAACAAAATATGCAAATCAAGACTCAATCCATATTTGTTATAAACCTCAACCATGATGGGGTTTAACTCTCTAAAATTATACTTACTTTAAATGGTCCCTCACAATGCCTCTCGATAAGTCCCATCTATATGCATGCACTTGCAACATAGAACATATAAGCAATTTTCATTTTACATTGTTAAAATTCATCATTCTTATAGTTCATTATTTTATCATAACATGGTTGCCCAAGGTCTCCAATTACAGTTGTAAGAAGGATCTTATCGAGGCCCTAAATGACGATCCATGAGGCATGCTTTGAAACCATATGATCGTGGTCTCTAATTAAGGCACAACGAGATCCAATTGAGGCCCTCATTCTAAGCACCCATAATAGACTCATTTGAGATACATAATCAAATCCCTTAACATAGTCTTTATGTGCAATTATTGACATGTAGATATTACTCAAGTCATAATTTTGAATATTTTTTGACCCATCAGAAAGAATAGAAATTAGAATTTGGACGTTATTAGGGTTGCTACCTAGATTTTGTGATTGTCACAAAAAAGATTGTTACTAACTAATGTCACACAATGACCTAAATTACCAGCGTAATAGTCATTAATATGGGATTTTTGCAACAACAAAAAAAAGAAACACAAAAGTACATTATTTTGATTGTGATTTAGTTGGAAATTAGTCTAAATTATCTTGTGTTTCCATTGATTCTTATGCAAAGCTACATGAACTTGTCCATCAACTTTTCGATGTTGTTAATGAAGCGCATGACTTACCCGTGTGTAATTTTCTCCTTCATTGTTGTTGCCTTGGGAATGGGTATATGAATCACTAATGAACCCTTTCCCAAAATTTAAGGCATGATTTAAAAGGTGAAGTGTTTTTCGCACTTTGAAGTACATGATTGTAATTCGGTTGCATACATGGCATGTTGGTATTCAATTTCTTTGGATGTTTGTGAATAAAAATTTACAACTATTGTGTGATTTATTACCTTTGTCTAGACATTTTCCTGAAGATGGAAGTGCCCCGTTAATCTTGGTGTCCAACAATTCCTAAAGTGTTATGCAAAAGCACTTCATAAATCTATTATTACAACCAAAGATGATTGATGATGATAAATATGTTCCCATACTCACTAAAAGAATAACTATGTGGTTTGTTATGTGGAAACTACTTTTGTACAAGTTATCATCACCACCATTTACTAAAGTGATCAATTACTCCCATCAAATAGTCATTACCTCTCCTAGTTGTGGGAAAACCTACAATATATTACATTAACATCGATTCTCATGGTTTGCTCGAGACTAGAAGTGGCATATACTTTATTCCCCGATGTTGGTTTCAATGTATTATAGAGGTAACAACTTCTAACAAACATTGCTTCAATTTGCATCAACTTTGATCTAAAGAAATTTAGAAATATTTGGTCATGTTTTGTTAGGGACCTAACCTCCCTAACCCCTCACGTAGGTAGAAGAGTATATTTTTCATGTAATAAAGGCTGACATTAGTTAATAAGGCCTATTTAGGGACCTAATCTCGTTTGGTCATCTTTTGTTAGGGACCTAACCTCCCTAACCCCTCACGTAGGTAGAATAATATATTTTCCATGTAATAAAGGTCGACATTAGTTAATAAGGCCTATTTTCCTGAAGATGGAAATGCCCCCCTTAATCTTGGTGTCTAACAATCCCTAAAGTTCTATGCAAAAGTACTTCATAAATCTATTATTACGACCAAAGATGATTGATGATGATAAATGTGTGTCCATACTCACTCAAAAAATAACTATGTGGTTTGTTATGTTGAAACTTCTTTTGTACAAGTTATCATCACCACCATTTACTAAAGTGATCAATTACTCCCATCAAATAGCCATTACCTCTCCTGGTTGTGGGGAAGCCTACAATATATTACAATAACATTGATTCTTATGGTTTGCTAGAGACTAGAATTGGCATATACTTTCTCTGTTGGTTTCAATATATTATAGAGGTAACAACTTCTGACAAACATTGCTTCCATTTGCATCAACTTTGATCTAAAGTAATGACATTAGAAAATTTTGGTCATCTTTTGTTAGGGACCTAACCTCCCTAACCCCTCACGTAGGTAGACTAATATATTTTCCATGTAATAAAGGTCAAAATTAGTTAATAAGGCGTATTTAATAAATATTAACAAGTCAATGTAAGAAGACCTAATAGGAGCTCCCACTTCTAGAAAGATCTTCATCTAGAATGTTCTTTAGAAGATAGAATTAGTATAAATATGAGAAGGAGGCATGAGAAAGCCTTGTATTGAGAATTATTGTAATAGAGCTTTGCTCTGCTAGAGGTTTTCCCCTCGAAGAGGCAAGCTAACATTGCTTTCTATCAATAAAGGTATAATTTTTTATTGTGGTTCTCTACATTTTGTTGTTTCGCTGGTAATTTCTACAATATTTCTATTTTCTACTTAATATAATAGATTTGGTACCTAACAAGTGGTATAGGAGCACTTTCCTTTGTAGAAACTGTGGGAAATTTGTTTTCAGGGTAGAGATGTATATTGTCGGTGTCTTTAAATCACAGAGATCTATCGCTTAGTGGGTAAAACTGCGATGGGGAAGATTACACGTACGAAATACAGATGGTTTCATGGGGTAGTCTAGAAACAAATGTTTCACCTTGTTGGAAACCTCTTCAACCCTTGTTGGTACCCCTCGAGTAATATTGCATTAGAAATAATTTGTACATGGCCATCACTCCCACGTACCAACAGGTATATTTAGAGTCCCCTGGGCCTCCTGAAACAAACTCTAGATCAATAGATCAGTCGCCTAACTACTATAGTGACACCGAGAACAACACTTGGGAAGATACTCTCTAGTACATGGGTAATCGGGTCGTATAGATAAGGGTGTGGTCGAGCCTCCTTAGTTGGTGCCCTAAGATATTGGGCCAAGTACTATTTTTCTACCCCACACATATATCAGAGAGCTATAGCATAGGGAAAACCCTTGTTTGTAAGAACCCTGAAAAAGCCTAACCCTTGGGAAAGGAACAAAACATACAAGGAATAGAAGAGACATATTGTCGTGCAACCCTGCCTCCTACATTTTGGTTACAACATTCCTACAACAAATTATTTCTCGTTAAAATTTTGGGAAAATTGTCACTGTGGTATTCTCCAGGTCAGATTCTAAGTCTGAAAAAGTAAAAAATAAAGAGTGTATTCATCCCACTGGCACCCTTATTTGGGTCCTGTCCCCTTGGATCCCTCTCTTCGCCCTAATCATCGAGGCACCTATCATTTTTAAGACTTAGTTTTTCTGTGGGCCCGACTCCCTTCTCGACACCCATATTTGGGACCTATCCCATTGAATTCTCCTTCTCACCCTAATCGCAATGGTATCTATCACTTGTCAGCCTTTTTTTTCTATGGACCCACCCACCCTTTATGAATCCCTTATTTCCCACATATTCCATTGGATTCCTCTCTTTGCACTGATTCTAGTGGTACCCTTCACCAGTAAAACCTTTTTTGTGTGGACCAACCACTATGATCTTGTGTTTCCCCTTCACCATGGCACACACTCACAACCAAGAACTTGAAACATGCATCAATTCCCACATAGCAACAAAACTGGAGTACGTGAAAAAGGATCTGAAGTAGGACATCAATTCTCACATTTCCAGCCAGCTTACATCCCACCTTGACTCCCATCTTGACTCCTTTGTTTCCAAGGTCCTGGAAAAACTGCCATTTCCTGGAGGCCATACCTCATCTGAACAACCTTCTACCACGAAAGGTGAAACTTCCTCCAATTCCTAGAATTTTCAATCCAACCCATTTCATCATGATCTATGTATTCCATGAGTGGTGGTGAACAAATTAGATGGCTCGAATCCCACTAGTTGGGTCACTCAAATGGAACATTACTTCTCCTTGCATGGCATCACTAATGAGTTGGCCAAACTTCGTTACAATGTTCTTCATTTTTGTTTCTCCATTGGTTTCCCGAACGGGAAACTCAAAGATTTTTTCTTGGTCTCCATCATCAGCCATTGTGTGGTGAGATGGGGATCCTTCTCCCTCTGAGATATTATCAAAATCTCTTGCCTCCTCCTCTGAGAAATCCGAAAAAAAATCTACTCCCTCACAATCAACTTGTTATTTCCCTTGATGGCTAGGGCTTGGTTCAGTAGTGGGGGTTTAAGGCAAAAAAATTCACGATCTATCCCTAGGTTTAGGTATGCATCTAAAAATTCTTGATCAAAAGGCAATCCACTTAAGCTTTCTTTTCTATATAAGATGGTAAAATGAATGCATCATTTTTTTTTTCTTTTTGTCGAAATGATAGAAATGGTAAAAATGGTGTGTAGTCTTTAGCACCTCCTCGACAACATTGAAAAAAATTGGCATGCCTTGGAATAGTTGCAACAATGATGCACTCCTCGACTCATGATCCAGGTGGATATTGGTGGTCACTCACCTATTCCAACTGACTCCTCTTAACAGTTTTTTGTTCAGCACGTTCTTTTGTACTTCTTTGTAATTGTGGGTTCTACACTTCTGGGGTTGTCTAAATCCATACACATCTTCCAGGTGGATACTGGTGGCCTCCCACTTAATCCAACTAGCTTATTGTGTATGTTTTCATGTCAGCACATCTTGTTGTACTTCCAAGGCCATTTTGGGGCCATAAACAGTGTTTTTTTGGCTCGCCACAATCAAATTGTAGACAAAGTCAGAGTTTGATGATGTAGTGTGTATTTCTCTGAAAGACCTTTCCAACAGGATATCACGCGCCTAAAACAGAGGTCGTATGCAAAATTTACGACCCTAGGAAGATGAGGTACCAACTTAACCAGAGGGGCCCACATAACTTTTGGTGTTTCATCTCCTAGGGTTAGGTTTTTGGATTTCTATGGTTTTGGAATTCATGAGTAATGTTAAAAGGCCTATGGAGACTCATTTTAATCATTATTCTTAGACGGATGCATGTAGAAGCCACATCTCCTGTCAGAGATAGCTACCGCCATTCAAGCAAGTGTTTCAGTTCTGCAGTTTTACAGTTTCATCCTATTTCATTTATTCAATAGAAGATATTGTTCATTGGATATTTGTGTTGTTCTTCGTATCTCTGCATTTATCGTATTCAGTCTATAATCAATTCGTTCCGCTCCTAAATACGAATCAGTGGTATTAGAGCGGTCTTCTCTTCATTTATTTTTCTTCATGCATGTCCCCGACAAGATATAGGTACAAGAAGTTGGAACTCGAACCAATCGACTCGTTGTAAGATCAATCGCGTCGAGCCCAACAACAACCCATGGGAGATGAGAAAAAAGATTGTGGAGTAGGAGATCCTTTTAAAATGTTTCTTGAGGAATCCCTTGTGTGACAAAGGAACGAAATGATGGACAATTTTGCGCAGATCCTTCGGTGGTTGCTCACAAGAGAAGCATCTTCATCAAGCAGCCATGCAACCCCCTTCAAGGTACAGGTAAATTTTGATACTCCATTATTTGAAGGACTGATAGATGAGAATGTTGTAGATAAACGATTGAATCTGCTTGAAGGGTATTTTTCGGTCCACAATTTTTCCGATAGGGAAAAAATTACTTTTGCACTCCTCAAGGTCATCCCCCATGTTAAGGACTGGTGGGAAACTTACTCTCAGCAAAGGGCCATAGAGGAATCTACAATATTTATGGTTTCCCCTGCATGGGATTCCTTCTGTGATTCCATTAAAGAACAATACTACCATGTTGGAAGCTACAAGGAACAGTACACAAGATGGACCACCCTGTGTCAAGAAAGGGACCAGACAGTACCAGATTTCATCAATATTTTCCAGACCTTGTGCACCAAGTTGGGTATCAAAGACTCTGAGCGACATCTGGTGCTCAAATACTGCGGTTTTTTGCATAGATACATTCAAACAGAAATGGAGCTTCTAGACATCGCCTCATTGGGTATGGCTTATATATATGATGTCAAGCTTGAGAAGAAGAGGCGAGAGTTTGGATCTGCAAACTACTCACAGTCGAAGCAGGGCAAAGGTGACCTCAACCCATACAGCAAGTGATAGAGAAAATATTTCCACTCTCGGGACAACCATTCCAAGCTGCAACACAAGAAGGGAAATGAGAAGATGAAGAAGGACACGGGAAAATGGTGTGAATAACAAAAAATCCCTTGGCACGACACTGAATAATGTTGCTCCAAGCAGTCACTTGTGGTCGAGCTGAATGCTTCCAATTCAGAGGTCGATTCTAATTCTGAATGAAATCCAGAAGGATGGAAGCGGATTATCGATGCTAAACCCAATGCCATTGTCGCTACCACCAAAGTCTAGCCAAGAGAACCAGAAGAATCAGAGGAAGCGGAACGCCTCTTTCACTCAGAGTTGTGGGTAAAGGGGGGTCCGCTTCATTCCATTGTCGATAAAAGTAGTCAGAAGAACCTGATCTCAGCAGAGGTCATCAAGCAGTTGGACCTACCAACGACACCACACCCACAACCCTACACCATCGGTTGGCTTCGCCAAGGAAGAGATCTTTGTGTCAGCCAATAGTTTCATCTTCCCTACAAAATCAAGCCTTTCAAAGATGAGGTATTGTGTGATATTTCTCCCCTTGAATTTTGTGATGTTCTTTTAGTACAACCATATTTGTGGAAGCGTCGTTTTGTGTATGATTCTAGACCCCACACTATTATTATTACTTTGGGTAGACAATTGTACAAGATACCAGAGGCAAAGTCGCCTACCACTATTCCTTTAATATCTACTAAGTAATGCAGTAAGGTCATTTCATAGACTGGGAAGTTCGTCTTCTTTGTGATTTGTGCTCACAGTAAGAATAAGGTCGTCGCCACATCTTTGGCCTCTACACAGTGCCTCTCTTTGCAACAGAAGCAAGTGGACGGGATCATGGCAGAGTACAGAGACATATTCTACTCACCCACCATGGTACCGAAGCACTATCAATTCAAGCATCCAATTGATATAACCCTCGGTGCACCTCTGCCTAATGGACCATTGTATCATCGCTCGCTAATGGAAAATGACGAAATCAAGCGTCATATCCAAGAGCTTATTCAAAATGGGCACAGCAGACCCAACTCCTCCCCTTGTCGAAGCTTGATTGTATTGGTGTAGAAGAAGGACAGGACCTGGAGACTCTGCATTGATTACAGATAATTAAACAAAATCATAGTCAGAAACTGGTACCCAATTCCTAGGATTGATGATCTTCTTGACCAAATCAAGGGGGGAAATTTCTTCAACAAGATTGACCTAAAGTCTGGCTACCACCAATTTCCCATCGAACCAACTAATGTCTGAAAGACAACTTTCAAATCTAAAGAAGGCCTCTTCAAATGGTTAGTTATGCCCTTTGTCCTAACAAATTCACCAGCCACTTTCATGAGGTTGATGGATGATGTATTGAGACCCTTCACCAACTCTTTTATGGTGGTATATCCGGATTACATCCTCATCTTCAACAGAACTTGGGAGGATCACATGCAACATATTCAATAGGTTTTGAGCACTTTACAGCAGCACAAGCTATATTCCAACTTGGAAAAATGTTCCTTTGGCATGAACAGGGTCCAATACTTGGGCTACATTGTTGATGAGCATGGTGTACATGTTGATCCTGCTAAGATCCAAGTCATCCGTGACCGGCCAGCCCCGACCACACTAATCGAGCTTCGGATATTCTTGGGACTGGCCAACTTCTATCGACGGTTCTTGTTTGGATTCTCCCATATTGCATAGGCCCTTACCCATGTGACCAAGGGCGGTGGAAGGGAAAATTTTATGTGGTGGAAGGAAAAACAAAAAACATTTGATGATCTGAAGCATCGCTTGTGCTCAACTCCAATACTCTCCTTGCCTGATCTGCAAAAATCATTTGAGATTGAGACTAATGCATATGACTATGTTGTAGGCATAGTTCTCACTCAGCATGGTCATCTGGTGGCATACCATAGTGAGACACTCTCAGATACTGTCCGAAAATACCCCACCTATGACAAGGAAATGTATTCCATTGTACAAGCATGTCTTTGTAGAAAATTTGATACAAATTAATGTATTCCTGCGATTCTCCTGATCTAACAATTTTCGCCACTTGTTAAATACATAATCGCTTCTACTATTATTCTTGCAGAAGCAATTAAACCACGATCACAACCACAATGCACAAAGTGAAATATCAATAACACACAACACAGAAGTTTTACTGGGAAAGCGTAAAGCTAAAAACCCCACTATCATATATTATGTATATCATGAATCATGAAACAATCTCA
>SNQJ01S0003589.1:10781-26248 GCA_010110895.2 Picea sitchensis
ATGGGCCCTCCAGGGCCATGCTCAAGTCAATCTCGCTCTCGGTACTCCATGTCTAGGACCATGTGGGCCTCGAGACATGATCTCCTAGTTATCCCTAGATATCGGGGATAACAGGGCCTTCAGGGGCCAATATCATGTGGGAGGGCAAGACCCCCCTGGGTCAAGGCCTGCCAGGCTGTCTCTGCTAGAACGTCGTCCTCTCTCTCCGGTGCAAGCCTCTGATATATGTTTTCCCCTTCCTGGGGTCTCAACATCCATCTGGTGGGCTTTCAACCCTATGGAGGTCCGAACTAATCATCTCCCCATGTGTACCTGTCCGTCGGGCATGGTCCTACAGCAACAACAAGTACGCCCTCCATGGGCTCATAAGTCACAGGGATCATAGCAATGTCAATCACGTCGAATAATCAAGTTATCTAAACATGTGCATAAAACCCCCCTTTCCCAGACAAGTGCTCAATGACGTTATGTTATTCTACAAGCCAGGTTTGGAGAGGGTTTCAGGAGGTCCTATTGGGCTAATTCTCATCGGATGTGGGATGTTTCCAGGTGAAGACCAATCCAGGTCATGTAAGTGGATGAGGTGGTACGGGGATGTTTGAGCAATGGGTGCAGTGATGAGAGGGAAATGTATGGCTTACCTGTGGTTGCCTCTGAAGAGGGTGAGCTGCACCTTGTCATGGATGCAAATATTTCCAAGTCCATTCAATGCCTTTTACCCTTTTATCTTATTTCTTTTTCTTTCAAGAGAATAGTTGGGGAACACTGCCCTGGCATGGTGACCAGTGGTGACAGTGTTACCCACAAGCATTTCACGGAGATGAGAAGGTCGGCTCGTGATGAGACCCCCTTTATCTTGGCTATGCCACCAAGAATCACTACCTTGGCATGGTGACTATTTGAATGGTAATGTCATACCGCTACATGCCCATGGACCTAATAGGTTGGCTCGTGATGAGACCCTCTATCCTCCAACTAGGTCTTGAGTTTATTTATTTTATGGGTCCCTCCATTTCTTGCTGAAAAGCTTTTTACTGCTTTCTCGAGGATCCCTAGGCGAAGCATCTGAAGGTTTTGTTCTTTTGGCTTTTATCTTTTTCCAGCTACTTTTACCCTCTAGGCCTTTGGCCCCTTCTTCCCACAAGGTAAGGTACAACCATTTGCTAGCTTGGTAAACCCAGTGCACGAACCAATGTAGGGGATGGATGAGAGGGAAGATGGTGGAAAGTGATAAGTATGGTGGGAATGGACGATGGCCTTTCATGAACCCACCTGGTGGCAACTCACTCCTAAGGGAACCAACTTGCTAGGGCATTCTGTCATCCCCCCATGTATGGACAAGTGGAAAGGCATAAAGTCCAAGCACACGTCGTGAAACAAAAGAATTAAATGCACATATTCAAATGTTTTGAGAATCAGAGTGACACATACCATGATACTCGGACTCATTACCTCATGGAGAAAGACCCATTGTTGTTGAAGAACCAGGCCGATGGGATGGATGTTGTTGTTGTTGACAGGATGGAGGCGTTGAAGAAGAAAGACAAGCCCTCCAGGGTCAGTCTCAAGTCAATATGGCTCTCGGTACTCCATGTCTAGGACCTGTGGGCCTCGAGACATAATCTCCTTAGTTATCTCTAGGCTAGGGGATAACATCTGGCTCCAACTCGAGGACATGTGCTCACCGTAGAGCGCATAAGAACCTCAGCGTCTCTAGTATGACCTGTGACCTGCTAGATATCAAAAAAAATCATTAGTAATCATTTGGGGTGGTGATATCACCCCTAGCTCATATATGGTACAAGAAAAAGAAAATAAGCAAGCATATATACAAATGGAAATACAACTACTCTAGAATGAAATGTAGATAGTATATACAATGAATGCAAATGCCTTGTGAAGTCAAGTCTCTGCCCCCTGATGGGGTTTGAGGAGGTGTCCACCAACTGGTAATGGGCGCCTTCTTCCTTCTAATGTAGATAAATAGTAGGCATCATTGACTGACTTTCTTCCAACTTTGAAGGGTCCAAGCCAAAATTGTGCACTTCCCTCGACATTAGTAGGCTCTCCCTTCTTTGTATCCCACATCCAGACTGTATCTCCCTCTTTGTAATCCTTGGTCTTGAATTTGGTTGTCTCTTGTACAACCCTGGTATATTGTCTTGAGGGAGGAGGGTGCGATTCCGCTGTGAAAACTTCTTGTTGAGATGGTCGGATCATTATGTCATCTTATCCTTTCTTCAATAACTTGACAGCGCCAACTTCTTTGTCTTTATATTTGTTCAAGAGTTGTTGGTATTCCTTCTTCTTCGGCCATTGTATCTGATCAAAGTCTTCTTTTGTAGCAAAAGGCATGTCATCAGGGGAAAATGCAGGAGGACTCTCCTTGACCGGTTCATGTGTTTCGCTAGTTCCAATGTCATCACCAATTTCTTACACATGGATTTTGGTCATTGACACATTTGAGAGGCGGCTTATTGTTTTGTCATTCATAGGCACATTAATATATGTGAGATCCATCTCTAGGGTGCCTCCTAGCATCGTAGCAAACTTCCTGGACAATAGCATTCCCCACACATCTAGGACATCCACCACTACAATATCCATGTGGATCACTCTCTCAGGGTATCTTCCAAGGCATACTTCAACATTCTCAACTACCCCATGAGTGGGCATGGCTCTAGACTCAAAGCCACATACATTCATGTAAGGTTGTGTGACCTTTAGGCCCAATTTTTCCATGACCTTCAAAGACATCATGTTAGCACCTGCCCCTTAATCAAGCATACAGTTGTTAAGGCATTTGTTATTGATCAATAAGGTCATGAAGAAAGGTGGATATCCATCATAATAAACCCTAAAGTGATGGCGTGTAACATAATAGGAGGGTCCATTGGTCCATCTAAGCCTTTGAAAAAAAATTCGAACCTTTCTTTGACAGATGGGACCTTGATGACTTCTCTCGAGGGAATGGTCACATGCATTTTTGCTAATGCCCCTTCAAAGTCAAAATTCAAGTCCACTTTGTTGGTCTTGGGAGGATTCTTAGGAAGGAGTATGTTCATGGGTGGAGGTATTGTTTGTGATACCATAGGACCGTTAAAAAGAGGTTGGTTCATTCTCTTTTGTCTCGTATACACTTGGAATTCTTGTTTCTTCAACTTTTCTTTTGACTCTTGGTCAAGGTTATTTATCACCTACATCCTAGCCTTCCTAGTTGCTTCCTTTATACCTTCCTGATGTTACTCAAGTGTAACATTAAGGCAATATTGAGGATTTTAAATAGTATGGACAACTATGTTCACTTGGTCATGATTACCATTGTTGAAAGGACACTCATGCTCCCAATGTGACTCATTGCATTGCAAGCACCAAGGGTTTTCATCCACTATATTTGTAGGGGCTAAAGTATTGGGAACCTCTTGATCATTCTTTGGTCTAAAAACGCGGTTCCCTTTTTGGAACTGCCCTTTGTAAGGAACCCTAGGGGCTTGTTGTTGAGTCCTTTCTAGGTTGACAATCATATTCATCATCAGCTCTTGGGTTTTTACCATGCCATCTACAATCAGTTGTAACTTCGCCAAGCTAGCGCTAATGTGTGGACTATCCTAGGTTTAGTGTCCATTCTGACTCTTGGGGCTGAGAAAGGCTCGACTCTAGATGATGAAAGGTTGTCTTCAATCCTTGTATCTAGCTCTTGGGCTTCTTAGATTGTCTGAGGGTTTTTATCTTTGAGGAGATATCCCAGTTGTCCTGTAAAGGCTTTGGTATAAAGGAAAAGAAGGAAACTATCAGAAGGATGATGGCTTACTGGGATATTTTGCATCAAATTCTCAAACTTGTCATGGAATTCTCTAACGGATTATTTCTCTTGTTTCACGAGGTTATTTAGCCTTATCAGCAGCATGTTGGGGTCTTCCTTGACACTCCATCGTTTGAGGAAAACTTCCTCCAACCTATCCATGGTTTTAATACTAGCATCAGGGAGACCATTGTACTAGCGTCTAGCGCCATTATGGAGGGCAGCAGAGAACAATTTCATAGCTAGATCTTCAGCATCATCACTGATGGGATGAAGCTGGAAGAAGGCCCAAAAATTGCTCATATGATCCTCGACACTAACCACGTCATTTCCAGTGAATTTAGGCAACCACTTTTCATACTTAGGGGGCATTTGCCTAGGGTAGCCTGGTATAGTTGTCATGTCTAACGGTTTGAAGAGCTTGGATGACCATTGCTTTTGGTTATTGGCTTGATTTGGATTAACAGTCTGAGTTCATGTGCTAGACATGGTGTTCAAGGGAAGATTGCCTCCAAACAGTGATTTTACTAGAGGAGAGTTTCGAGGAGGCTTTCTTCTAAAGGACTGGGGAGGGTTGGTGTACCTCCCTGAGGTTTGTGGAGTCGCCAGATAGTTTTCTTGAAACTATCAAATGGATGAGGGGATCACCCTCAGTGGAGTCGCCACATAAGCTTTTGAAAAGTAAAGGCTTTTGAGGAAAGGCTTACCGAAAAGTGTCGTCTTTGAGGAGAATTGACTCAGTGTTCCCCAGCAACGGCGCCAAAATGTTATCGCGCAATTTTGTACTTGCCCAAAAGCCAAAGGCAAGTGGATGATAAATTGGCGTAACAAGAGGTTGTCCTATCACTATCACCTAAATAAGACACCTCTTTCTCTTTAGGGATGAAAGCCCAGGGGAGACGTCCCCGGTGACCTGGGGGTTTGAGAAGGAAAAGGTAAAGGTATCAAGAAAAGTTGTCCCCTCTCACAAGTCACACTGATCAGAAAATCCCAAAAGTTTTAACAATATGAAGCAAAGATATGCTTAAGTGTACCTGCCCAAAACAAGACAACAAGAAAACACTATTTTTTGCAAGTAACAATTGATGTTAGTGCTTCGTAAAACCTTGGACTTTTCAATGAAAGCAATAAGTTGATATAAGATGAAGCAAACAGAAATTTATAACGGCAATAAATATATGATGAAAGCTTCGCAAGTTATGCCTTAAACAAGCTTCAAAATGACTCAAAATGGTAACCTAATAATAGCAATATGATGGCACTTGTCAGAAGCTAATAAGGCAAAGTAAAAATCAACTTTAGTAATTGCTTTTAGGAGCTTTTACTGCTGCAATAATTGGCTGTAGCTTACTTTTGTAACAGCAGCAAGAAGGTTAGTGAATTAGTCTAATCTAGGGTTAGGAAAGGTTAGTAGGTTGCTATCCTCATCAATCAATTAAAACAGAAACGAGCAAAAGACAAAAAGGTTATCCATTCTCCCGAGTCTTACTACAAGTATGTTTCTAATATCTATGTAGTCCCCTTGAGTCTATGAAGACCCGGTCCTCTATACATATTTCTGTAATAATAATGAGAGCATGCTTCATTTTTTTTGTTATATGTGAATGTATATTGTTAGACTTGTGCATGTATCTCAATTTTCTCTTTTGTATTCTTATCATTCTAAAGCTTGTAACTCAGGCAGAGTAAGACTATACTATCTGATTATTGAATATTATTATGTTTGCCTAGAATTGTAATTTTATAATGAATGGCTGCTTTGGTGGTTGAGGGTCATGAGCAAGTGCAGACAAGGTCAATTTATAAAACAAAACCAAAAAAAATCCAGCTCTCTGAAGGCAAGTCTGCCAAAATTGCACTATAAAGTGAAACAAAAACGCAGCAACTTTGAGTACAGGTTTTAAAGATTGCACATTATTATTTGAGGACAAGGAGTGCCCCTGCAATGTTCACTTATATAAATATCTTATTGAAGAGAGTATTAAAAGGTGCAGAACCATGTGTCTCGAGATAAAAGAAATATTAGAACTCAAATTGATATTCCCAAACCCACTCGTTCAGAAGAAATTATATAAAAACGAAAAAATATATGAAGAACAAACTTATGATAATAGCTTAAGGTGAAATTGTGGCCATACTGCTACCTGTGCTGTGTAAGCGCCTTGGTCTATTTTTATTCAGCTCTGCTGAAGCGGGTAGAGTCTTCAGAGGGTATGGCAAGCTAGTTAGCATGTGGGTTTTTCAAATATTGGCAATTTATCTCTGATTTTGTGTGGTCATCTGCATTTTGTAGAATATCACTGACACTGCCTTCTCATGGAAGCTCTGTACTTACAGAAATCAGGCTCGGGTTTTTCAAACTTTGTGGAAGCAGAACGTCGGTCTTGTATTGTGAAAATATTTATATGGAGGTGGCTACAGGTTTAAAAAAAAAAACATCTTAAAATTGATTTTGATAATGAGATGGGGGTCGCATAAATTGTGCGTGTTATCATTTTTATTAAAATAACATTAGTTGATTTTGATAATGAGGTGGTGGTTGCATAAATTGTGCACGTGTTAACATTACTATTGTGTGTATGGTGTGTGAATAGTTCCACGTAGGATGAAGATGGTTTGTAAGGTATTATGTGTATTAAAAGTTATATCAATTTGAAATTTGAAAGTTAGTTGGGATGGTTAGTCATTCTTCCTCAATTTATAAGAAATTTGAAAGTTAGTTGGGATGGTTAGTCATTCTTCCTCAATTTATAAGAAATTTGAAAGTTAGTTGGGATGGTTAGTCATTTTTCCTCAATTTATAAGAAATTTGAAAGTTAGTTGGGATGGTTAGTCATTCTTCCTCAATTTATAACTAAAACATAAAACATAGGTTTTAATGTTATGTCAAGATTTCAAGAGTTAATTGTAAGAAATCATGCTTCTATCAAAATTAGAAATTAAAAGTGGAGTAAACCATCATTAGGATGGGTTAAATGTAATTTTGATGGAGCATTCTAAGGCAACCCATGATGGGCAAGGGCTAAAAGTAGTTTTAGGATTACCAAGTCAATTTATCAATGGTATTTATAAGTTTTTGAAGCAAAACAAATAAATAGTCAAGTTGAGGTGGAAGTCTCAGTTTTAGTAGTAACAATGGTCTTCAAGTTTGGTTTCATAGAAATCGTATTTGAAGGGGATTCTCAAATGACATTATTCTATGAAAAAAATAAATCTTTTGTGGGGCATATCAAAAAGGTGTGAGTGGATTAAGCAAGTATTGAGATGCTTTGAGGATTATTCTTTCCATCAAAAGAATTACCAATTAGGTTGCAAATTACTTAAACATCAAGGTATATATCACAAGGTCTCTACAACAAAGATAGTTAACCCCCACTATGAATGAAGAGGGGGATTGGAGGACAAGGCTTAAGAACACTTAGATGAGGGGAACCCGTCAACTGCGTTCCTATCCCATTAACCATCATAAATGAAGTTTGAAAAAGTCTTGTCCCTTCATTTATCAAAGTGTCTCCCAATGTTGGAGCTTGACCTTATGACTACTAGGAAGGAAGAGTCATTCGTACATATATCATTATGATAGGAGGTAGAATGAATCTGCTACCTTGACACTCATCTCAAATGTTACTTCACATATGTATGCAAAGGCGTAGGTATACAAATTGTCATCTCCAAACCACCAAAAGGAATGTATGTTAACCCCAATATTTGTGAAGTTTCTAGTAGCCTTATTGTAATGAATTGCAACATGGAAAAGCTAGTGAAGAGGTTGTGTGAAGGAAGAAGAAAGGAGATGTTGTTGTACCCATGTGACAACATAGAACATAACTTTCAAAACTTCATACTTTAGGATGGCCTCTAGGGAGCCTTTCAAGAATTCTCCCTAGGCTCCAAAAAGCAAAACATGAAGGCCAAGAAGACCATTATTTATCAACTACACTTGTCCCTACTTGGCTTCATAAAGTAGTACAATGAGTGAGAGAAAAGGAACATTTTCCTAAGGGTTGGTTTCAAAGACAACGTTTAGCATGCATAAATCAATTACACGAAGGGCACTAGAGACCTACATGATACCCTCAATAAGGAGGAACAACCATGCCCAAATGTGCCCAAGTCATGATTGAAGCTCCCAAGCTAGATTTTTTCCTCTAGTTTGGTCAAATTTTGTTTGTATGTAATGTTATATAATACCAATATGTTATGTTACACTACAAGGAGAACACCTTGTAGTGGAGGTTTTTATGGAACCTCCTCAAAAAATTTCTCCCTTCTCTGTTTATAGTGAAGGTTGTTCATGAAGGTGAGCGGTCGGAGCTTTTTGCGGAGCTTTTTTCACCAATGTGCTTGTAATACCCATGGGCATTGATGCACACATAAAAATAATACCACGATGTTGATACAGTAAGACGCATTGTTAATAGCTATAAACAAATTAAAGTACAAAACAAGTATCCATTCTAAACAAAGCTTGTTGGTGCACATACTCATTTTTCCCTGGTGCTCTACAATGTGACGCCCTGATGCATACAACTGTATGACGCACCGAGGCATGGTAAAATAAAAACACTTACCATACCATTTTTCATTGTTACATCTCATTATGTGCTTCCAACATCTCAGACAAGCACTGATGCCCACCCTCATTCCACGATCACCATGTTTGCAGTGTTCTACAATTTGTTCGATAGCTCCACTAATAGATTCCACACATTCCAAATTTTGGAAAATGCCGCAAATTTTCATTTCTTCTCTATAGTGAAACCATGACTCATCGTGATCCGGATTATTTTCGGCACGAAATGAGAGCGGAGATATAATAAAGAAATGCACAGAGATATTGCAGATATTCAATAATATAACAGAAATGTATCAGAGATGCAACCATAAACACAAATATACAGTAATACACGATTTCTNCTCTGATACCAATTGTAATATACCAGATATAAAATGTATGCAGAACATAAATAAAATGCTAGTAATGGCAGAATAACAGCAATATAACCAGAACATTCACCACAATAACACTGAAATGATATAAGAATAACAACAGAAATAGCACTTCGAATCTAAAAGCAATGTTCACAGGCCTCTTCGAGGGGGCAACCTCCAGTTGATAAGATCTCTATTACAATAATATCCCTGCTAGGGTTCTCATACCCTCGACTCCTAATTATACTAAAAAGAAGCATCTAGAGGAAGATCCTTCTAAAAGCAGAAGCTTCTATTAGGTCTTCTTACATCCGCCTTATTCTATTTTATTGAAAAGCCTTATTAATATTGACCTTTATATACATCCAAATACATTGTTCTACCTATGTGCGGGTTAGGACCCTAAAAATCAAGAGTTTATTTTCAAAGAAATTTTGATGGTATTTGATTGAGATGTTTAGATCATTTAAAGGCCAAATAAATACTACAAGAGTTCCATGAAAGACTTTGTGGTGGACACTTTGCACTTGTTGTGACTACTCACAAAATCATTTGGGCTAGTTATTATTGACCAACCATGTTAAAATGTGATTATTCAATGATTTGAAAATGCATCTCATGTAAAAACAATTCAGGAAAGATGAAAAGAGCAACGATGCCACTAGAGTCTATATCGATTGAAGAACCATTTTCACAATGGGGTTCGGATTTAATTGGCCCAATCAACCCAAAGTATAGTAAAGGGAATTCATATATCGCCACTGCAATTGAATATTTTACAAAGTAGAAAGAAGTTGTGGCCCGGAATGTTGAATTGGAACAATTGATCCTATTCCCGAAGGAGAACATTCTATCTAGATTTGGTGTTCCTGAAAAGTTCATAACGGATAATGGTTAAATATTTATTGGATCTAAATTTATAGAATTTTGTGGACAATATGGTATTATTATGGGACAATCATCCAACTATTATCCTCAATAAAATGGTTTGTCTTAACCAAATTACAAAATGTTTATTCAAATTATCAAGAAAATGATCACAACAAACCATAAAAATTGGCACAAAAAATTGACAGACGCGCTTTGGGAAATCCCTCTCACCCCAAAAGATAGCACAAGATATTCACTATATACATTGGTATATGGAAAAGAATCAAGGATGTTGTTACATATGGAACTGAATGCATTGGTCATTTCCATAAACAATGAATACATGGAAGAAGTTTCACCTCTACAAAAATGATATCATGAACTTTTTCAATTAGAAGAACAAAGAGTACAAGTAGTAATAACAATGAGAAAGATACATGATCCAGATTATTTTCGGCATGAAATGAGAGCGGAGATATAATAAATAAATGCACAGAGATATTGCAGATATTCAATAATATAATAGGAATGTATCAGAGATGTAACCATAAACACAAATATACAGTAATACACGATTTCTATTAATCAGAGAAATGTACAGAGACTGTAAAAATACAGAGTGAAAGACTCGCTAGAATGGTGGCATCTCATCTCTGAGAAGAGATGTGACGGCTACTCGCATTCGCAAGAAGATGATTACATGAGGCTCTGAAGGCCCTTTTACAATAAACGGGAATGCCAAAATTCCTAGACATCCAAAAACCTAACCCTAGGAGATGAAGCGCCAAAAGTCATGTGGGCCCCGTTTGGGTAAGTGAGTACATCAACTTCACGGGGTCGTAACTTTTGCATACGATATTCGTTTTAGGCGTGTGATAGCTCGTTGGAAAGGTATTTTCAAGTAGATTCATTTTTGGGGCTCAATCATGCCTTTGGATATCATTGAGAACCTCAATCTTGAAAAACCTTCATTTGGACCCTCAAAATGGCCCCAGAAGTTAAAACCTGCTAAAAATAGTAAATTGCCAAAATGGTCAGAAAACCATTTTGAACCATTTGGAAAAGGTGGGTGGCCACCGATATCCACCTGGATCAATATTCCCTCCTTAGGAAGCAATGGTCTCCATTGCGTTGATTTCTCGGGGGAGAGGGAAAAGCATTTGTTGAATCTGCATCTTGGTGAGTTGCTTGTCTTACTAGAGAAGTCGCACTGCTTAGTTTGTGGAAATCTATCACGAACCTGTGGCTGGAAGGTTTGGACCTTTTTAACCAATCTGGCTATTTTAGATGACTGTGTGCAGAAGGAATGTTCGTTCTTTTCTGCAACCTTGTCGACCTGCTTCTGTTGGATAGAAGGTGCTTTGGTCGAAGCTGTGGTGGCTGCAGTATCCTTATGTTCACCCTTTGAATAGATTGTGGATAAGATGAATTTTGTAGTATGAGATACTACCTTGCGGCACTGTTTAGGTGGGGCAGTAGTTGGAACTACCTCTGGTATCCTGTAGAGATGACCCCCCAGAGTNGGATTATTTTCGGCACGAAATGAGAGCGAAGATATAATAAAGAAATGCACAGAGATATTGCAGATATTCAATAATATAACAGAAATGTATCAGAGATGCAACCATAAACACAGATATACAGTAATACACGATTTCTATTAATCGGAGAAATGTATAGAGACTGTAAAAATATAGAGTGAAAGACTCGCTAGAATGGTGGCAGCTTATCTCTAAGAAGAGATGTGACGGCTACTCGCATTCGCAAGAAGATGATTACAATGAGGCTCGGAAGAAGTTTTTTACAATAGACGGGAATGCCAAAAGTCCTAGACATCCAAAAACCTAACCCTAGGAGATGAAGCGCCAAAATTCATGTGGACCCCGTTTGGGTAAGTGAGTACATCAACTTCCCGGGGTCGTAACTTTTGCATACGATCTCCGTTTTAGACGTGTGATATCTCGTTGGAAAGGTATTGTTGAGGAGATTCATTTTGGGGTCTCAATAATGCCTTTGACTATCATTGAGAACCTCGATCTCGAAAAATCTTCATTTGGACCCTCAAAATGGCCCCGGAAGTTAAAACCTGCTAAAAATAGTAAATTGCCAAAATGGCCAGAAAACTGTTTTGAGTCATTTGGAAAAGGTGGGTGGCCACCGATATCCACCTAGATCACATCGGGAGAGAAGAAACCAAGTAAATTGTTTGTTACCTTGTTATTTTTATTTTCATTGCGTTAAAATTTGAAATTGACATGAAACTTGGACTTTTTTATTTATTTTTATATTCCACACGGTGTGTTTGATCGCTTTGGCTCACCCCGGACTACGATGCGTCATGTGACTTTACAAGAAGCATTGTTAATGGTGTGTATATAATAAATAAACGCATTGGTTCCATTCGCAGAACAACACCACAAAAATGTTGAAAAATAAAGAAAGTGGTGTGTCTTTCTAGACGCTCATTACCAATGCGTTATAAAACACAATGCATCGTTAAACAAAAGGTCAATTTTTAAAGACAAATGGAGCACCAATGTGTTCTATTAATCAATCACACCATTTGGATTTCGTTGTGAAAAACTTAGTCTTGCAGTGTGTCATGGTCAACCATTCGCATCGGTACTTTATATATCAAGGCACCAGGTAAAATATATAACATTTTAACTTAGTGGTGCAACTTATGGAATGCCCTGAAAAAATGTGTTCAATTTAATCAACTGCACTACCATTTTTTAATTATAAAAAAAATTAACATAGCAGTGCACACATCTCCACAAAACGTACAGGGGTTGTTCACAATGTAGAACCAGGCCAAATATTTAAGAATTTATCATAATGATGCATCTTATCGAATGTTATGTTACCGATGCGTCCTAAAAGACAACGAACCGCTAGAAAACGTTGGTGCTTCAAGGAACGTAGGGAACCAATGTTTTTCATATAACAAACTACATTGCCTAGTTTATAAACAAAATAAAAATAACAAATCGATGTGTTCCATAGAACCAACCACACTAAGTCGCACAGAACATATGTAAAATGGCATAGCGGTGCATCTTGTTGGACACCACATAACTAGTGCATTTGAGAACACAACGCACTAATAACTGCATATCGGTGCTTTGTTCCTGATACAAAGCACTCGTGCATTCAATTTAACCAACCACATTGCCAATTTTTTACTATAAAAACTTCAACATAGTGGTGCGCACAGGTCCACACAACACACCAGGGTTGTTCACAATGTGGCACCGGGCCAAATATTTAAGAATTTATCATACTGGTGCATCTTATAGAACACCTCATTATCGATGCGTCCTAACAGAAAACACACTGCTAGACGACGTTGGTGATTCAAGGAACGTAGAGCACCGGTGCTTTCCATATAACAAACCGCGCTACCTGGTTTATAATAAAAAAAATTAACAAATTGGTGCATTTCGTAGAACCAAGCGCACTGAGTCACACAAAACATATGTAAAATGGCATAGGGTGCGTCTTGTTGGATGCCCCGTAACCGATGTTTTAGAGAACACAACACACTGATAACTACATATCGGTGCTTTGTGCCTCATATAATGCACCAAGCGCAGTGTGTATTATTTATTATAGTAACACCAATTACTTTTCACATTTTTGCAAACAAAAATTAATTTCATTTTTTTATAAATGCAAAATAGTTATATTTGTGTGTGTTTTATAATTTCAATTTGTTTTATTTATATGTGTGCATAAAAAGAATTTTATGTGAATCAGAGACAACGACGATAAGCGTAGAAGCAACAGCCAAAAGAAAAACAATTTAATTGACAAAGTACATATGCAAACCTCCACAATTAAATTTTGTGGAGGAAAAAATAGAGGTCACTCTTCGATGCCTCTCATAATTTAATACACATACTCGATCCTCTGCCACTCCCTCAGCACTCTAGCTCACATCTCCTCCTCCACAAGCTGCTTGACTTTCTCCAAGATACCATCATCGTCATTCCTATAGCCATAATATGAACTGGCATCAATTCGCTTGTAAATATCATACCTAAACCTCATTTTCTTTACCTTGAGGGCGCTTATCAAAATAAATCTTTGAGGTCATGGAGGAATTTCATGTTGAAATATTGTAACTGCAAAGAGTATTCTTATTATTATTGATTTATTATTCATAGGATCAATCTCCATTGTGGATTGATCAAGTCGGTTATTGTAATAGGACCAAATCCCCTTTTGTGGATTGGTGAAAAGACAATTGTAATAGGCAGAATAAGAAGTCGGCCCCAACAGTTATTAAAGAGACCCAAAAATATAATAAAGGTGGGTTTACCCACCCAGTTTGAGAAGTCGGCCCTGCCAGTGAAGAGACACTTCACACGTGCCAGACTTGTATAAATAAAGGAGGCTAGCCCCTCACTTAGACACAACTCACTTGCTCAGTTTGAGAGACAAGTTCTGAACTGTTACCGACAAAGGAGAGAGAGAGAGTGGCACATATCTAGGAGAGGACTTTATGTATTAGCATAATAGATCTCTTGGCATTGTATTGGCTATCTATATTAAGGAAGTTTTGCTGGGTTTTCTTCCCCTAGAGGGTTTCCCAGGATAAATACTATGTCTCTTGTGATTGTGTATTTCTCAGTGATCTTGGATTATGCTATTGTTATCTAATGAAATGCAAACATCTATAATAATGGCTTAAACATTAACATGGAATCAGAGCCAAGCTAAAGGAAGCATCTTTCGCAAGAGAAAAACGTCATTGTTGTCATACCTGCAAATTAGGGTTTTTCAAAAGTGAAGCTTTTCAGCCCTAAAACTATCTAGAAAGTTGCGCTCTCCCCTAAGAATCAATTTGGCATCATCAACACACCTTTTCAGTGGCTATATCTCCCGGAAAGTGAAACCCTAGTTTCACAAAGCACTAGAAGTACCAGAAAACCAATACCAGATTACCAGAAGTACCATAAGTACCAGAGTACTAGAGGTACCAGAAGCACCAGTCCAGAAATCCGTAGATCATATTTGAAGGACAAAAAGTTGGATTTTCTCAGATCCAAACACACCAGGCAGCTCACCTCAACTAAGTGCATCTCCTGGTAAGTTTAGTTTTTTATTTTGAGCACTTTCATTTTTCGGTCATTTTCCTAGCTCCAGGTAAAGATGTCTGAAAGCATTAATCTTGTTGACAAGTTAGAAGGAGTGGAAAACTTTCGTGCCTGGAAGTATAGGATTGGCCTCATTCTTGAAGAGAATGACCTAGCAACATTCGTCAAAGACGAAGTACCGGAACCCAACGATGCCGCAGAAAAGGCAAAGCATCAAAAGGACACAATAAAGGACAAAAGAATCATTGTTGATTCAATTAAAGACCACCTAATTCCTTATGTGTCATCTAAGAAGACTCTGAAAGAGATGTTTGATGCCTTAACCAGACTATATTAAAGAAATAACATAAACCAGAAGATGAATCTTATAACTCAACTGAAGAATACAAGGATGGAGAAAGGAGAAACGATTCGGGAATACTTCTCCAGAATCTCATAATTCAAAGAACAACTAGAAGCTATTGGAGACACCATAGACGAATACAAACTCATAATGAAGGCCCTAGATGGTCTCACAAGACCTTGGGATGCCTTCATCCAGATGATATGTGCCAGAAAGGAGAAACTGAAGTTTGACAGTCTATGGGAAGAATGCATCCAAGAAGAAACAAGAGTAATGAATCGGGAAGCGTTACTAGAAAGGGATGATGATCAAGCCCTAGCCACCCACACCAAAGGAGGAAGGAAGAAACCCTACTTCCATAAGGAGACTCATAAAGAGCCTCAACAATCAAATAAATTCAATCATAAAGAATCTCATC
>SNQJ01S0003589.1:53038-122564 GCA_010110895.2 Picea sitchensis
ACTTATAGTACACTCATCACTTCACTTTATTATTTACCTTCTAAAATATCTTAAACCACTTTGACTACTTTGACCTTTTGGGGCTTCTAGATGACTCATGAGGGTTCTCCAACTTCACATGGCCATAACTCTCTAACCGTGAGAAGTTATGTGACGTTCCACATACCAATGGAAATGGAATGACATGCACTATCCATATCGAATATTCGTTTCTGCAAATATATCAAAACTCATACCATTATCGATTAAACAAACTTGGGTCCATTACCCAAACCTGGGTTCTCCAACTTCTCATGGACATAACTCTCTAACCGTGAGGATTTATGTGACGTTCCACATACCACCGGAAATGGAATGACATGTAATATCCATATATAATAGTCTTACCATTATACATGAAACAACCTTGGGTCCTTTACCCAAACCTTTGTGCTACTGGAATTCGCTATCGAACTTTCTCCAAGGGTTGACATCAATTACTAAGGGTTGACATCAATCTACAATATCACTCTCAAATGGTTGACATCAATGCCAACCAATAATCCATACCAACTGTCCATCAACCTAAGCCAATTGTCTGACAATGTCTATATATTAGAAGGTATCAATACACTATGTTAGGAAATTATACTTCCACGTTAAACCTAACAGAAGAGAAAAAGAAATATTTAATCAAGAAAGTAAATGACGAAGAAAACACACAATACACAAATATTTTACCCAAAAACCCAAATGGGAAAACCAACATTCTTTGAGCATCTTGCTCTCTTTTTGTCTTAACTATTCAAAATAAAATGTTACATGCCTGACCTTGGTCTACACCCGAGACACAATCGACATCATACCTTATTTTTGTACATAAGGACAACCCTGTAGCCAATTCAACTTACATCTACATGACCAACAACCTCTATCACATTATTATTCTAAAGATATCTTTTATAACATTACAACACACCTTATTTATAGGCTTTACAGTAGGCAAAACCCTAAATAAAGGCAACCAAAAACGGTTACAGATCCATGTAGATAATTGGCTACAAATTCCACAAATCTCGATATTTTGTTACAGTCAACTTCCAGTCGGATTACTAGTCGCCTACCAGTCGACTTCCATTCAGTATTTGGTCGGTTGCTACATGACCACCTGTCGACCTCTTCTTGGTCTGTCTCCTTGACCTATTGTCGATCACTTCGACTTTGACTTGGCTCGGTCGAACACTTCGACCTCGACTTTCGTTGTTGGTCGATCACCTTGACTCGACTCTCACTAGAAAGAATACAACAACCCAACATTATCCCATTTGTTGTCTTCTTTTTTGAACCAAGAGTTTCCTGAACTTTTGTTCCAAGACTCAAGGAAGTAATTCCCATTTCCTCTCTACACCAAGAGAACTTCATAGCACTCATACACTTGGTCAAAGATTTTGGTATGTTTTCCAACGTATATACTTTCTCCAACAACACCTTGTTGCTTTCCACCATGTCTCTCGTGAAATGGTATTGTACATCAATATGCTTAGTCTTGGAATGATAAGTTGGGTTCTTTGACTATCGCAACTTATTTTCATAGCTTTTTTCTCAAACCCGATTCATGAACACAATCATTGCATCCATTCTGCTTCTTTGCTTCCACAAGTGGTTTCCATGTATTCAACTTCTATTGTTGACAAGGCTATGAACGTCTATTGCTTACTCATCCAGTTGATTTCTCCACCAAACATCTTGAATCCATATCTCCAGCCTAGTCGACGTCAACAAAGCCATGTACATTTAATTCATTGTCACCTTCAGGTTTTCCTTGGTAGCATATATCATAGTCTTTTGTGCCACACAAATACCTGAATATTCTCTTGAAAGTTGTCAAGTGCTCCTTTCTAGGTGTCGACATGTACCTTATCAACACTCCCACTGCATGGACAATGTCTGGTCAATTTCATACCATCCCATACATTAGACTACCAATAGCACTTGCATAGGAGACACGTGCCATGTCCTCTATTTCTTCCCGTGTCTTTGGACACTGTTCAGTAGTTCGCGTTGCTCCCAAAGGAATTGGCACCTTCATAGGTTTTCAATCCCGCATGTTGAAACATTTCAAAATTGTTTCAATATACTTCTTCTAGTTCAACCAGATCTTCCTAGCTGCTTGATCTCTCTTGATCTCCATTCCCAAAATGAAGTTCTTTATGACAATATCCTTCATGTCGAACTTGGAGGATAGCTACTTCTTCACCTCTTTTATTGCGTCCATGATGTTTCAAATCAAGAACATGTTGTCGACATACAATGCTATATATATGAAACATGCACCTTCTTCCTTAGAATATATGTAGTGATCATCCTTGCTTCTTACAAATCCCAAACTAAGGATGTATGTGTCGAAATTTTGGTACCACATCCTTGCTGATTGCTTTAGACCACAAAGGGATATTTTCAATTTGCACACCAAATATTTATTTCCCTTTACTATGAATCCTTCAAGTTATTTCATCTAGATTTATTCTTCCAAGTCCTCATGTAAGAACATTGTCTTCACATCCATCTGTTCTATTTCCAGATCAAATGGTGTAGTCAGAGACATTAATACTCTAATGGAAGTTAATTTTGCAACAGGGGAAAAAATCCCACTGAAGTTGACTCCTTCGACTTGGGAATATCGTTTCGCTACCAATTGAGCTTTGAATTTCTCGACTCGGCCTACTACGTTCATATTCTTCTTAAATACCCACTTGTTACCGACAAGATTTCTTCCACTGGGTAATTCAACTAAATACCACGTCTCATTCTTAAGCAAGGATTCCATTTCTTCGACCATGGCATCCTTCCAGAGTTTCCCCTCTATTGAGTCAATTGCCTCCCTGACCGACTTGAGCTCCTTGTCAGTGGTTGTTAACACAAATGTGGAATGAAAGTCGGGTGGATTGTACCTTTCGATTGGTTTTTTTATGTCTTCATACCTCCTCACAACCGATGTCAGTTGTTCCACCTCTTCATCTAATTCAGTTGACTTATTTGAATTGTCTTCTTCTTCGTTCCTTAGTTCAAACCTCACCTTCTCTGGATTTTTCTCTGTTTGAACCAGTTCAGACTCAGACTTCCTTTTGACTTATCTGAAGACCACATATTGACTACACATTGTTTTCCTTGATGTAGGGTCCTAGAGCTTATATCCTTTCATTCCTTCTTTGTATCCAATGAAAATACACTTAACTGCCTTCTTGTCCAACTTTCTCATCTTATCCTTGGGAACATGAAAAAATGAATCATAGCCAAATACTTTGAGATTTGAAACCGAAGGATTCTTACCAGACCATACATCACGTGGAGTCAATTTGACTAGCGTCAATGAAGGAGACATATTCACCAGATATTTTGTAGTGTTCACTTCCTCTACCCAGAATTCTTGTGCAATCCCAACACCACTGAGCATGGTATTTGCTTTATCCATCAATGTTTTTTTCATTATTTCAACGACTCCATTTTGTTTTGGGGTATATGGTGTGGTATTTTGGTGTGCTATGCCACACTACTTGCAGAACTACTCAAAGTCCTTTCCACAAAATTCACCACCATTATCAGTTCTCAACACCTTTATCTTCTTATCTATATGGTTTTCTACAAGATATTTAAACTCTTTGAATTCTTGAAAACCTCTTATTTCTTCCTTGGGAAATATATCCATGTCTTCCTGGAAAAATCATCTATGAAGGAGACATAATACATGGATCAACCAAGTGAAGGCACTGAAAGAGGGTCAAACACGTCACTATGAACCAATTCTAGAATCCCCTTTGCCCTTGTCGCTCCAAATGGAAACCTCACCCAACTTTGTTTTGCATATATGCAATGTTCACAAAAATCGAATTCTAAATTACATTTAGGAAAATATTTGACCATACCTTTGTTGTACATAACTGAAAGTCCTTTTTTGTCCAATGTGTCCCATCCTCTCGTACTATAGCATGGTCGAGTCGACTTGACAAAGACTTGTCGAGTCAATTTGAATCGAGTAAGCTCGAGTCGAGTCCAGTTGAGTCAAAGTCGAGTCGACTTCAAGAACAATGATGATGTTGCATCTAGTCAAGTCGACATTCCCTAATAAATTGTATAGGGTTCTAATCTGAGCTTCTCTCATTAATACCATCGCACCTCTGACCATTTTGTACATATCCTTCTGAAATAGAATGTGCAGTTTTGCATCACTCATATTACTGGAAGATATCAAGTTTCTTTCCAACCCGGAATATGTAGCACACTTGGAAGGGTGCTATTCCTCCCATCTTGCAATATCAGTCAGACACTTCATCATCCGAAAGTTTTGGTTGTCAAGTTGACCCAAAGAACACATCTCCTCCTTCATATCGTTCATATTCACAAAACCATTCTCTATGTGGTGTCATATGATAGGATGATCCTGAGTCAATCAACCAAATATCTTGATATGACTGTGTACTAGTCGACGCAAGGTACACATCGCCTCCCTTATCTTGAGTAGTATTTCTCTCAGTCGACTGCTTCTCATCAGATCACGTACTGACTTCCATTGCCTTCAAATTGCAGTCCCTTTTATAATGCCCAAATTTTCCGCATTTCCATCATTTTCTCATCGATTTAACCGAGGATTTAGATCTATCCTTTCACTTAGACTTTCTATCAGAGAATTTTCCTTCATCTATGTCAATCGTTAAACCTCTCACCACTAATACATATTTGGTCGCTCCCATGTTCTTCCTTCTCATTTCTTCTGACAATAGAGATGAAACTACGTCTTCTAATGCTAATGTGGTTGAATTACTCCCTATAGCCACAACTAAACTATCCCAGAAGTTTGGCAAAGAACATAATAGGCTAATACATCTCTCCTCCTCAATGATTTTAATATCCACAACAAATAACTGGCTTATTATGGTATTAAATGCAATTAAATGCTTAGTTACCAAACTTCCCTCACTCATCCTTAGAAGATACGGTTTCTTTCTAAGGAATAACTTATTTACCAGGGATTTTGACTGGTACAAAATTCCCAACTTGTCCCATAGTTTCTTGGTTGAATCTTCACCCGAGACATTCAATAGCACCAAATCTGCAAGACATGGTTGAATCATACTTCTTTCCCTTATCTCGAGTTTTTTCCATTCTTCTCTCAACTTACTTGTCGGAATAGTACCTGGATAGATAGTTTCCCATTGTTCTCTATCTGCAAGGATATTGTCAATTTTAAGCTTCCATAGCTCAAAATTTTTTCCATTGAATTTTTTGATCTATATTCTCGAGCTACTCACCATTCTTTAAGCACAACTTTAAAGATCTCTGATTTGTGACTCTTATTGGACCTACGGTTTAGCTCAGATCCAAGGTTGTTAAACCAAGCTCTGATACAACATGTTAGGAAATTATACTTCCACGCTAAACCTAACAGAAGAGAGGAATAAATATTTAATCAAGAAAGTAAATGACTAAGCAAACACACATTACACGGATTTTATCCTCGAAACCCAAATGAGAAAACCAACATTCTTTGAGCGTCTTGCTCTCTTGTTGTCTTATTCATTCAGAATGGAAGGTTACATGCCTAACCTTGGTCTACACCTAAGACAAAATTGACATCATACCTTCTTATTGTACATAAGGACAACCTTGTAGCCAATTCGACTTACATCTACATGACCAACAACCTCTATCACATTATTATTCTAAAGATTAGATTTTAAAGAATTACATCACACCTCATTTATAGGCTTTACAGTAGGAAAAACCATAAACAAAGGTGCCCCAAAACGGTTACAGATCCACGCAAATCATTGGCTACAAATACTGTGAATCTTGAGATGCTTTTACAGTTGACTTCCAATCAAATTACGAGTTGCCTAACAGTCGACCTCCATTCGTTCTTCAGTCAGTTTCCACACGACCACTTGTCAAACTCTTGTTGGTCGACCTCTTTGACTTCGACTTGGCCCGGTCGAACACTTCGACTTCGAATTTCACTGTTGGTCGATTCACCTTGACTCAAATTTCACTACAAAGAATACAATAACCCAACACACCAAATTATGGAAAGCATTGAATAGTCACCTCTGTTACTTCCTCTGCAAAGAAAAATCTCCGCAAAATTTAATTGCGGATGTTTGCATTTATATTATGTCAATAAAATTGAAATTTATGCATTTGTACTTGGATAGCTCACCGAGGTGCTTAGAATTATGTAGGGAACTGATTGTATAGTTAAAAAAATATTTTTTAAAAAATATATACGTTTTCGTTGATGCTTTTATATGTACAAAACACATCGACGTGCTTTACAACTCATCGATTCTCTAAAGTGTATTGATTCTCTTTAAAGCGCACAAGTGCACTAAACTGTATATCACACCAAAAAGGTAAGTTACAAAATAAGTGCTCGGATTTATCATCAATGCACCAAAATATACGACGAAAAAATGAGCGGGAATTTCATTTTTCAAAATGTATGTGTTTATAAATGAAAAGAGTATTCATTATTTCATTCTTTTGGCAAAATTTAGAGGGGAGATTTGTGCAAGAGAGATTTACCAACAAAGACTTTGGAGTGGGTTGATTTTTTTGAAGAGCCAAATTTGAAAGGGATCATTGTATGCCACATACAAATCTGGAGAGGAAAAGTTCCAGGTATGTGATTTAATTTTATTGATCATCTCAATATTTCCCTATTTGATTCAAACTATTTTTAGTTCATTCTCAAAAAAAAACAAAAGGGTTTCATAGTTACTTTACGTATTGGAAGCCCTAGCTTTCTTGTTGTTTTTCTTGGTTACCTTCTCTATATTTCACAAGGGGATTTTTTTTTAAGCTATAGATATTTATAGAGTTTTTTACTTGTATATGGGATGTTTAGTATCTGTTGCAATGGTACCACTCATTGCATTGGACTCCAATTCCTATTGTTGTTAGTTTTTTCTTTTCAAAAAACTTTTCCACGATGCACAATGCACACTGTACAGTAATGTCGCACCAGTGCACATATATATGTCAATAACATCGATTGGTTTAAAATATAAATATCATTGATTTAAGTATCATATGCGTACGGATTCAACGATGCGCAATAAGCAGTAATGAGAACCGATGTGTATGCTTATGTTGAACGCATCAGGTCATACTCTTTTATTCTACGCACCAACATATTATTTTGTAAAACTATTTCATAATTTCTCTATCTGACAATTCTTGTTTTTTTTTTTATAGAAGATGGCCAACAAAAGTTCAAGAAAATCAACTTATTGCAGCGAGCACGATGGTATCTCATCCCAACAAGAGAACAAGGCAAGTTCTTTAAGTTTTGTTAAAAAAATAATTATAATTTTTAATTATTTGTAGGTTCAAATTAATGATGTGTATTGGTTAATGCATGTCATGTAGAGAAAAAAATTGAAGAAACTATATAAGATTGTTTGAATATGAGTGGAAAATAGCGTAAAATATTTATGGAAATGTTGCAAAGAGAGGAATTAGGTGAATCAAAAGGTAATCAGCATGAAGTTTTTCTTTGATTTTTTATTAAAAATAAATTTCTTAACATTAATCTCTAACAAGTTAAAAACACTTGATTTCACATTTTTGTAATGTTATGCATGGATTGATAGTGAGGGAACGTAATGTCGTCCTAAGAGGACAAAATTTATGAAGGATGTAAATGATGATGTCAACTTGGTCATCAATTCATTTGGAGAGGTGCTTGAAGTTAATGAGAGGGGAAAATTGTTTTACACAACTTTTAGGGATATATGGAAAGAACGTATAGATGTACTTTCCAGTTACAATACAAAAATAAATCCAATGAATCCAAGAATTAGGTTATACATACGCTACAAGAATCATTTCCAGAGCAATGGTCAATAAGACCCATGATACTTGCAATAGCAAAAACTTACAATAACAAAAAATAATCATTTAAAAGGTGTATTTTTTAAAAAGAAACTGAAAGGATTTTATATATAATGGGTGCTATGCTGAAGCAAAGCAACATTGAAAATAGTTACAAAAAATGACTCAAAACTAATTGAGTCCATTGTTATAGAGATGATAACAAAAAAACTAACTGTATCCTCATATATGCAAGTAGACTTATTGCTATATACTTTGAAAAATTGTCCTAGCAAAAAGATGCAATGAAAAAACATATTTAAAAAACAGATTGATTATCAGGTGCTTGTTGGAATTCACCATGGTTGGGTTCATGGTCTTCAATCTCCATTGGTGCTAAATATTTGTCTCCAGGTGTCTCTTCTTGGTTCTATGTCGAGGGTTTTGTTTCCAACTGATCATTTGACCTTGATTTTGATTGTTGAGGCATGACAATGGTTGTAAGCTGTTGACATTCATACTCCAGAGCATCCACATGTTGCATGAGTATCCTAACAGGTTGCTCTATATCATTTTCCTTTTTCCTTTCTTGTTCTAGAATTTCTATACAATGAAGCAGATCCAAAATTATTTGCTCGTGTCGATTTACCTTATTGTCAACTTGATTGAAGCTTAATCTATTACCCTCAACCATGTCTTCATGCCTACATAGGATTCTCTTAATGTCACACCAAGATGGGTCCATTGCAAATATGATGTTCCCAAAATTGAATAGATAACCACAATTCTTAAAATTCCAGAGGCACTTGTAATACAACTACCACCTGGTAAATTCTTTGAGAGGGGTTTATTTTCGCTACACTATATCGATACTAAAGAAATCTTTGTTAAATGGAGACGAAAAATATGTTGTTTCTCCCCATGCTATCCTCTGGGGCTACCCTGGATTCAATTCACATATCTCTGACTCATCTTGATGCCAAGAGAATGAAGATATACTAATTGGGCCAACAAATTCATCCAGAGAGGGAAGACCGATGATCCTAGAGTTATTACAAGGGTAACCACAACCTAGATTCCAGTTTGAATCCAATGAACTGAGTCTAACCCAAAATTCAAATGCGATAGAGAGATCAAGGTTGAAACTTTGTGGGGCAGGGCTGGAGGGCTCGTGGACCATGTGAAGGGATGAAAAAATTAGAGTCTAGTTAGGTGGAGCATAAACAACTCAGAGCCAACTATGTGAAGAGAGCAATGTCAAAGACAGGTCGATGAAAAAAATGGTTTGAGAATTAGAATTCCTAGGGGATACATTATTGTTTCTCAAATTCAATCCTGAAAAACTGTGGAGAGTTTAGACCTCGAGCTGATTGATGAAAGAACTTCCCCTGAATTTAAAAACAGTGGAACTGAAAATAAAAAAAATCACTACAAGTGAAGGAATGGGGACCTATCGGATAAAGAAAGTAAGCCCATATGTTGCTTGTCAGGAGGAGAGGGAAACCTTCACTCAAAATATGATCGAAGACCTAGAGTTGCGAGAGAATATGAACCTTTCCCATCATGTTGTTTCCTAAAGAAACAAACCCACACATGCAATATTGAAAGATCAGATCACATCGACGTCCATGGGTATGTGAGAATCTTGGGTCATTAAGAACCCATGGTTGTCGACCCCCAAAAGGAATTACAACTAAAATAATAGAGATTAAGGGATGGGAAGGGATTTAGAACCGCCATTGACCTCGATTTCTCCTTTCCTTAGGCTAACTCCTTCATTTTCTTGTTGGTCCATAGCTATATTGTGCTCTTTCTTAATGTGATACAATAATAATATTTCAAATTTTCTTAGAAGAGTCACGATCTATGAGATAATTCCAGTGTAAATGTTGCCCGTGGTGATGTTTTGACTAACAATGGCCCTAATTGGAATCATAGAGTCTTCACATATAGTTATCCATCAAATTCAGTTTGAGAGAGTCAACCTAATGCCTTCAAAAAGGGCATATCTCTCTACCTCATTGTTGGTCATTTCACCAAGACCCCATGTGAATTTGATAATGATATGTCCCATGTGATGTTTTATTACCCCCCTGCACCTATTGCCCCTGGGTTGCTTCGCGATTCTCCATCAGAGAAGAGAATGTGATTTTGCTATTGAGATTTCCATTCTTTGAAAGCATCCTTCGACAGTTGTAAGACCCATTTTGGTAGACTACTTGTAGAGTTAACAACAAAATTGGGGTTATTAGTGAGCTGAAAGAGGGATATCCAATTGGCCTCCCACGTATCCATGTTTTTCCATTTCCATTGAACCTGAGACCTCATATATTATGAGACAAGAGCACAATCTCTCATCAAAGATTGTTTTGGCTTGAAAATTTATCCTCTCAATATTTTTTTGTTTTGGGCTAACCATATGCTCCAACAAATATATTTAGGGAGAGGTACGCAAAATCGCTTAAAGATAAGTTTACTTGTGAAGTTTCCAAGATAATGATTCCCCAAATGGATAAAGAAATCAGAGACAGAGGTGGGCCATGAGAGTTGCTAAGATAGTGCCCCCAAAATTAATATCCAAACTTCCTTGGTGTACTGGCATTCAATGAACATATGGCAGATGCTTTCCTCACCGTTTTGACAGAGAACACACTATGATGGACCACTTATTCCTCTTTTGTGTAGGTTTTTGAAGGAGAGGATTTTTTTTATGGACTAGGAGACAACAAAAGAAGTTTATCTTTAGCATGTCATCTATGTGGCAGATAATTTTCCAGAAGCTGGAATGAGGATGTTGATACTATGCCTCAACAAGATACTAAAATCCATTTTTGATAGTATACATCAAGTTCCCCCATCCGTGAGAGTCATTGGAGATCCGATCTCTAGGGGTGCAACCTTGAAGAGTTTAAAGAAAGGTGTTGAAAAATGTTGATAGGTGCATTGAGGGAGAAAAATTATTTCAATTGTCCCATAAACCACCAGTCTTCCAAGCAGAGAGGCTAGAAAGAGCGAGGAGGCCTTGATATTTCATTCGTGAATGAAGAGGGAGGAGTGTCTCAAGCATAGGGTGTCTCTCTAACTCTAATATATGGTCATACCATAGATTAATTATACACCCATTCCATGGAATCCAATTTAGTTTATCACAAATTAGATCCTTGGCATCGATGAGGAGTTTAAAGATAGGAGATCTTGTATCCACTTTTGCGTGTAGATCGACATTTTTTAGCATGTTTCCTATGAAGTATTTTTGCTAGATTGCTTGCTTGCACCGCGTGAGTTTCCCAGTTATCAATCTCCAAATAGTTTAGCTCCCATTGTTGAGTTCATGAGAGATGGATCCCTAATTCCCAACCCTCCATGACTTTTATCGTTGGTTACCTGATTCCAATTAACCAAGTGAATTTTTTTTGTGTCGTTTTCCCTCCTTGCGATAGGAAATTTCTCGTGTTTTTGGCCATTTGATTAGAGATGCACTTTGGTGCTAGAATAACAGAGCATTCATAGATGGGGAGACCTAAAAGAACAACTTTGATAACAATCACTCTTGCGATTGGATTTAACCATTGAGTGCCCTAGTGAGTTAATTTCTTGCTGACTTTTTCAAAAATTTGTTGCCAGACTTGTGAGTAGGAGGATTTGAGGGAGATTGGAATCCATAAATATTTGAAGGAGGATCAATTTTCTGCTAGGGAGAATTGGAAAACATGATCTATGGCTCTGAGGTTCCGTGGTGAAGCATTCCAACCAAAGAATTGGTATTTTTTGTTATTTACATCTCCACCTGAGGCATCGAGGAAGGAGTCTAGGATGATTTTAAATTGAGAAGCAATGGTGATTTAGGCACCCCCCAAAAGTAGAGTGTTATTTTTATCGGGCTTATTGTTAAGTGCGGACACAAATCAATACCCCTAGCTTCACTGCGAAACTAGAACAGAACAAGACAATACACTACTCCTTCCTTAGATTTCAATTATCAAATGAGAAATGGATCTAGAACATACCTTTTAAATATCGAAGATCCGACTTTGCCAATGCAATCCAAGCTCCATAGCGAGGCTTGTGGAGAAATATCTACAAATAAACACAAGCCAACGAAGACAAGAATAACCGAGTCTATTCGATATGAAACTATGTATGTGATCAAGGAATCATACAATATGGACAAATAACATTCATATAGGAAAGACAAGTATATATGTATTATATAATGTGGAAGAAAGATACAACCAAATGCCTTGATGTTGTCAGGTTCCTTAAAAAATTTCCTTGCTTCCCACACACTTCTTGCTCCAAGTATTTCGAGACCATGGATATGATAGCTACTCACAATCTATCTTGACAAAGAAAAGCTCAAAGCCAACATACAAGCTCCAAAAACTCCAAGCTACAAAACTCAATAACAAGCCAATCTAACTTTCTCCATGAGAGCTCCTCTCCTTTTATAAGTTGAAGAGGATAAGGTGAGGAGGTTAGGATGATCCCACTAAATCATGAAAGCGAGTAAGATCCAAACCATTCAGAGGCCACCTCACCATAGAAGCTTCTCCTTCTAGAAGCATAGAGAAGACGCTCATTTTTCCCACGTACATGAATTTCTGGACCCTAGCTATAGAGCAACCTACGAAAACTCCGCAACCTAGCTATAGAGAAAGGTGAAAAAATTAGGCATTTCTGCACCCTGTGTATAGTGCAACTTGTGGAAATGTTCCTTAATAGGGTTTTTACAAAGGAAAATACAACTTCTTCTCTCAGTAAAAGTTCTTCTCCCTTCTTTCTTCAGGAATTTAGGATATTGGTCCTTTTAAATACAAAGGATAGGTTTACATCATTAATGGTCATAAGGGTGACAAAAATAATGTGTAACATAGAGCCCCCCAAAGTATGAAGTTAGAACAGAGTGATATCTGAAATACTTTGTCGAGTGTGTGTAGGGAACAAGGAACACATCGGTCGGAAACCTGCCAGCAAACAAGGAAATACAATACAATAATATATCATCACTAAGGTAGGCATTCCCATACTCAGAATACTATTGGCTCAAAGCATAAATGCCGACATGCAAAGATCCATGTCAAGTAAGACAGGTCAAGGCCACCAAACATACATTGTGGATCCATGCCAATATGATTCAAATTTGAACATAGCCACCAAAAATACACTGTGGATCTATGTGTTAAAAGACTCAAATTTGAACATATCCATGAGAAATACATTGTGGATCTATGCAACAGTAGAATATGAATATACTCCAACGCAACCTGGATATGTCAGAAAGGATCCAGGGTCTTCATCTCCACCACTCTATAGTACAAATCTAGCCATGTGAATACATGTGATGAAGTCGAACATGGTAGAAACCACTTGATTATCGATCATTAATGGATATCATTAACAAGTGCGAGGGAAATCACCATTAATGTCAATGACTCCCAAGGTACACTAGTACAATCCAATGGGTGTGAATTAATGAGCTGAAGTTGAACACTCGATGGAATCTCCCAATCAGGGGTTAATAATGGAAACCCACTGTCAAAAGCGAGGAAACCTGCCATTGAAGCATGCAAGTTCCAAGGTACTAATTAGTTTCTAATTCTAATTCTTGGATAATGAGTTAGAGTTGACAGGAAAAGACCCGTCACATGAGGGCCTTAATGTATCCCCCATCAATGACACAAAAGGGGCAAAAAGATTTGAGGCAGATCAAGGTAACCTTTTATTTAGGAGTGACTCAGGGATGGTCGACACAATAGAAGGCTTTAATGATTGTAGAAATGGCCAACACAATAGAATGTTTTCCGGGTTGAAATTGTCTTTGAACATATTGACGACACGAAAATTGTCTTGGAAACATTGACTCAACAACATGGATCACAGATCAATTTGTAATCATTTGGAATAATAGTTCGGATTCTAAAATCTTATCAACAATTATAACCTTCACCACAAGAGGAAAATAAGCAATGTTCTTCTTACAAACAAATAAAATACCACACTGAAAAAGAACGAAGACAAAATCAACAACTTGGAACAATCAATCATCAAACAATTCCAATGAAAGTCGATTTGGGATGGATCACCCCCCAAAAGATGCAACACATTAGTTTGGGGATTCGAAGGTTATATCATCATGTTTCATCGAGAGTCGCAACTACAAGCACAGAAGATTTGAGAAGACATCGTGTGCCAGAACAAAAGTTCAAAGGGAAGCCTTCCAGTGCTTATGCTTTGAGGACAAAGCATTTTTAAGGGGAAGGCAATGTTATGAACATAAAATATACATAAATAGATATTCATAAACATAATAATAGTTAATAACTAATAATTGTTAATAATGAAAGGTCATGTCTCAAAGGACATGGCTATTGGTAAAGGGCACCCCTGCGTGGGTATATAAGCAGGCCCTCATTTCTCAATTGTAATTATCTCATTATCTCATATTATCTCATATTATTCATTTATTGTTTACAGTCCTATATGGATTACTTTGTTATATTCCAAGTATTTTGGATAATTCTTGTGTGAGCGAACTTTGTTCGTCTCAGGGACAAAACTCGGTCATGGCCTCCAAGAGATCTTCATTTGACGGAAGAAACAAACTCTGGAAGGAACACATGTCGAGGGTCGCGATAGGGGTAAGGAGGCCAGGATCAAATAGCCCTACTGAAGAGATCACCATGTCAACTACTGGATATAAGTCATAAGAGACCGAGCTTACAATAAAAGGCTCATCTTCATCAGTAGTTGAAGGCATGGGAGAAATTGCCACATAATTGACATGTGGGAGGGGCGATACCGTTTGCATATAAGAACCATTTAGGGAGGTCATCCAGTCAGGATCGATGAATGAAAGTTGATCAATAGTCACAATTCTTCCATCATGAGGGAAATATATCACACAAAAAAGAGTGGACACAATAGCTTTCATGGCATATACATAATCCTGCCCAAGGAGTAAAGCGAAATCCAAGGGGTCTTGGACTACCATAACGTCAATAAAGACAGGTTTCCCGCCCAAAGTTACAAGAAACTGAGGATGGGTCCCTACAGGTTGATTGGTTCTTTTGTTAAAAGCTAATAGATTTAGCGTAACTGATGCAAGTTGAGGACAACCCAAAGCTTGTCAGGCAATAGAGGACAAAATACTAACGGACACACCTTCGTCTATTAGTGTCTGAGAAATGTCCTGACCACAAACCTATACTGTGATATGGAAAGGAATGTGAGAGGGAAGACGAGTTCCGGTTAGCACACCCCAATTAAAAAGGATGGCCTCATTACTTGGAGGGGGTTCCACAAGAGAAGGAGGAATACCCCGTAACACGGTAGAGTCTGTATCAACGAGAAAAATGTGGGCAGTATCGTGTTTACTCTCGATCGAGAGAGTAGGATCGACTTATGACGAGATCAGATCGACCACTTGGGTTGTGTTCTCCAAGGGGAGAATGGGGTCGATGGGTGGAAACAAATCGACTGCTTGAGCTGCACTCTCTAACGGGAGAATGGGATCGAATCGATGACTGTGTCAACTGGTTCAACTAAGGACGTGACCAGATTGACTACATGATCAACCATACTGACCGACGAAGGGGCTGGATCGATCCATCAACTACAAGTGGGTCGAGAGTAAGCTTGCGATAAGAAATTGGAAGTTGGGGCTGTGAAACAATCATGTCTTCCAGTAATTTCGAGGCTTCATCCATATGAGGCCAAAGGTGAGTTAGATGACTCCCTTTGCATAACATACACGAGAACTTGACTCTACTTTTATTTTTCCCAACGGTATCTTTACTAGTTGATGGGAGGTCATCAACATGTTGTTCAGAGGTTGACGACATGGGTTGGCGAGGTTCTGTAGACCATGCTTCTATAACCTTGGATAAACCAGGGCAATCCTTAAGAATATGGATACCCTTACAAAGCCTACAAGGGTACTTGGGCTTACGAGTTGTTTGGATGATCTTGGCATCATCAACACTCCCAACATGATTAACAATAACAGGTTTCTTTCCAACATGTCTGGCAGTGGTTGGAAGTTTGGACCCTTGTTTATTTTTCTTCTTCTTATTCTTCTGTTTCTTCTTCTTCTTATCCACTGAGTTACTAGCTTTAGAGCTTTCACTCGGCAAAGAAGATGAAATGGAAGAATTCCTTGCAAGTGAAGAAGGTGAATGATCAACATGAGGTTGATGCTCTTGGGGGGAAGTTCTTACAACCGAAGCACTAACTACAATCGAGATTACCTAAGTGGAAAACAACCATACCGACAATCCAATTGTGAGACCTGGAAGGCTCAAAGTAGTGATGTGAGGAGGACCAATGTTTTCATAAGAAGGAAAAATAAAAGGTTCCCCTAGAGCGGGGTTCCTTCATTGGTCATTCCGGGAACTTATGCCATTAAAAACAAAAATCCAACCTAGAGTCCACTAGGGAAAACAAACAACACACGCTAAAAATCTAGTAAGCAAACAAGAAAACAAGCAAACAAAAACTTCTTATAATGAATGCACTAGTTGGTGATGAAATCCAATGTCGTGGGAACAATGTAAGAAGTGGCTGAGATAGACTGGGTGGAAAAGTTACGTTAATGACCTTCTTAACAGACTTATGCCTTAGTGCAAGCTCCCACACATAAACGTGGGTATACCCTCCAAGGAGCCTGAGTGATTTTGGCCAACGTCGATTCCAGGTACCGTGAAGACTTTCCCCTCCAAAGGCACCTTCTGTAAAAACCCTAAAGAGATAGGCCACTAAGGTTACCAACTACAACAGTGATGCATGGTGAAACAATCAACAATCTGATCCATGCGTAAGGGCAGGGTATCTAACCCGAAATCAACTTGAAAGGATTCCACTCATCATTGTGGCTATACCTTTCAAGTGACCCCCATAATACGCGTAATCTATACACCAAGACCAAAAAAGCAGGGTGAGTAACTCTTTCAGTCTCAATGCAACCTTAGGTTTGACCCTTGTGTGAGAAGGGCTTCCCAGGACAAAATGTAGCAATTGGATTTGAACTCTCCCTATCACAAGATACGACGTTTGTTTGTAGCTTTGGAAAGTTATATTCCACACCTATTCCAAATCCCTACCACTAATCTAATGTAGGTTTTCTACCAGAATATATAAAAATATCTAATCAATTTTTATAAGCGCTTTATTTTAAGGTTGTTGTTACTCAAGAGGAAAATGGCGTGGACTAAATGATGTTTTGACCGACTCTAAACAATGCAAAGAAATGAGAATGCAAATATTTCACTCCGATGAAAGCCATATTATGAGAAGGAGAAAACGTTTTATCATTCCCAGATGCACAATGTCCCAAAATTTCTTAAAATCATCAACATCAATATCCTCACGAAATGAGCAAAAGAGACTCTACAACAATACACGATTCAAGACCAAAAATGCCAAAAATCATGCAATTTCACTACTTCAAATGCAAAGATGCCCCCCAATATAATATAAAGAAAGAAATTAAAACTTTCTATTTCAAAGACAGCTAAAAGCAATAGCAAATCGATATGAAACTAAGCAACCCAAACAAGTTTCTCTTTTAACACGAACTATTCAATAAAATAAAAAGAAGTTATTTCACCAAACAATTCTAAAGAAAAAACAATGCTTTGTAATTGAAAGACACTCACAGCAAGAGACCAAATATTTAAAAAGAAAAAAAAGAAAAGATGGCTAAAAGAAGGTTCAAAGTTGTCAAGCATACTGTAAACAAGTCATAATCAAACCCAAAAATTCACCCCAAAACCAAATCTAGGATCTAGGTAAGGAAAAAACCATCAAAACTCAAAATTTTCACAATCGCTGCAGGTTGTAGACTAACGTAGTGCGTCAATCCTAGGTTTCCATAGGCTAGATATGGGTAGGATGTGGAAATTCCGCACTGCTCTAAATAGGCAGGATGTGACGATCCTATATCGTCACACTGTCCCTCAAACCAGGGTGCGGAAATCAAATAAAAAATGGAAAAAATAAAAAGTATGAAGGTTTTTCCAGTGAACTTAAACAATCAAAGAGTCAATTTAGATCTCCCACTAACTCAGAAAAAAGAACCGAGGTAATCAAAGCAAGAAAGAAAGACAAACTAGGAAAACAATTCGTTCCCCAGTGGAGTCGCCAATTTTGTTATCCGACTAATTGTTAAGTGTGAACACAAATCAATCCCCCTAGCTTTACTACGAAACTAGAACAAAACAAGACAATACACTACTCTTTCCTTAGATTTCAATTATCAAATGAGAAATGGATCTAGAACCTACCTTTTAAATATCAAAGATCTGACTTCGCCAATGCAATCCAAGCTCCGTCGCGAGGCTTATGGAGAAATATCTACAAATAAACACAAGCCAACGAAGACAAGAATAACAAAGTCTATTCGATATGAAACTATGTACGTGATCAAGGAATCATACAATATGGACAAATAACATTCATAAATGAAAGAAAAGTATATCTGTATTAAAGAATGTGGAAGAAAGATACAACCAGATGCCTTGATGTTGTCAGGTTCATTCCAACAGTTCCTTGCTTTCCAGACACTTCTTTCTCCAAGGATTCTGAGACCATGGATCTTACAGCTACTCACAATATATCTTGAGAAAGTAAAGCTCAAAGCCAACATACAAGCTCCAAAAAATCCAAGCTACAAAACTCAATAACAATCCAATCTAACTTTCTCCATGCGAGCTCCTCTCCTTTTATAAGTTGAAGAGGATAAGGTGAGGAGGTTAGGATCATCCCACTAAATGATGAAAGTGAGTAAGATCCAAACCATTCGAAGGCCACCTCATCATAGAATCTTCTCCTTCTAGAAGCATCGAGAAGACGCTCGTTTTCCCACATACAGGAATTTACGCACCCTGGCTATAGAGCAACCTACAGAAACTCCGCAACCTAGCTATAGAACAAGGTGCAAAAATCAGGCATTTCTGCACCCTATGTATAGTGCAACCTATGGAAATGTTCCTTAATAGGGTTTTTATAAAGGAAAATACAACTTCTTCTCTCAGTAAAAGTACTTCTCCTTTCTTTCTTCAAGAATTCAGGCTATTGGTCCCTTTAAAGACAAAGAATAGGTTTACATCATTAATGGTCATAAGGGTGACGAAAATAATGTGTAACAATTGTCCACTAATTGTGAAAGGTTCATATTTTTGACTCCTTGAACAATTTAAATATCGGGGAGGTTCCCAATATCATGCTCTTGCTCAAGATTTTTGCTAAGTGCTTCATCCACAATGATGAATAGAGGAGGTAAAAGGGGGAAACCTTGGCAAAGACCTTTGCTTACCTAAAAGAATGTTGAAGATATACCATTTACAATAGGAGAATTCCATGGGATGTTGATACAAGATGATACAAGTTGGGATAAATCCAAAGTGTTCCATCACCTGAAAAAGAAAAGAATGCCTGGCACAATTGAATTCATTAACCATATCTAATTTGAATACCATACCTTTTCCTTTGGCCCAGAAACTTGTGTGAATTGCCTCTTGAACCAGTACTATGTTATCCACAATTTGTTGATCTTGCATGAAGCCACCTTGATTTGGGGAGGATTTTTTTCAAACGGGTGGCTATGATTTTGGTGAGGATTTTATAGGAATAATTGCATAAGGATATTGGTTGAAAGCAAGAGAAATAGGTGGGGTTTGTTTCTTTGGGGATTGAGGAAATAAAGGAGGAATTCGTCTCCCCCCCTAACCTTAAAGAGAGGTGAACATACCAAAGAATTCATTTTAAATTAGATTTAATGATGTCCCAAAAGGAGCGGTAAAATGATATGGAGAAGACATTGGGTCCAAGCACTTTGTCGGGTTCAAGGCTCCAAATGGCTGTGGAAATCTAAAATTAGGAGATCAGATGCATGAGGTTAAGGTTCTCTTATTTTGAAACCAGATTTGGGATGTGTTCAAGCATGGAATTAATGTTTTTCGACTCTGCTTCTTTTCTCTGGATGTAGAGGTCAATGTAGTGGTTCTGTGTTGTTGCTTTTATTTCCTTCAAATCTATGATAATGAATCCATCTTCCTTTGTAATTTTCAACACATTGTTTTTGGCTTGCCGAAGTTTGGCTTAGTTGTGAAAGAATTTGGTGTTTTTATTCCCCATCTCGAGCCAAATAATTCGAGATTTCAGCCTCCGATACTCTTCTTCCCTCTTTAAAGATCTTTTATATTAGTATTGAAGTTCTATTTCTTCTTTTTGTAGTTGTAAAGTTATTTTTGAAACTTCTGAATTTTTTTACAGATTATCTAGTTTTTTTGATGAGTTTTTTCTCCTCAGTGGGGGAAGATAGAGAAGTATTAGCCCATTTCCCTAAAGATTGCTTTACCAAAATAATATTTTGTTCCCAAATGCAAACAAGTGTGCCTAGGATTTAGGTTTCCTGAGTGGATTGGTTCGGTGTAGCCACTTCTTGATATTGGAGCCATTGAGGGTTAAATTGGAAGGGGAGAGGGACATAATTCGGTAAGGATTGAAGGTGGAGGGATATAGGCTTACGATCTATGATAAGTGAAGGGGGAATATAGGATTTAATGGAATCATTTTGGTAAAGAAAAGTGTTTTGGACCAAGAATTGGTCCATTCTTTCCGCTATATGCCTAGGGCTAGCTCGCATGTTGGACCAAATGAACTTTCTACGTAGCGGGGGGATATCCAATAAATCATAATCCATTATTATCTCTTCTAGATTGTCTCTAAAGGGGTATCTTCCAAAAATCCCCCCCTATTTTCTTAGCATTGTTTTGGATTATATTTAGATCACCTACAATGATACAATTTATGGAGTAATCTGAATTCCTTAAACTTAGGTGAGTGTTCTAGCACTCGACCTTTTCTGGAAGTTTATTTGTGTTATAGAGTAAATTTCCACCATTGAAGCATTGATGATCTTATTGGCCTAGTCCTTATCCTACTTGCAGACACCTTTTCCCCATACCTCCTTGAGATATTCTAAAAAACACTTTTTTTGGAACTTGTACGCACGTTGACAATCATGCAACACGTGTATACGCGAGTTTCCCAAAGGAAAGTCACATACATGCTAATAAATTATCAAGAAAAAAAATCCTAATTAAAAGTTGAGTTATGGGTTTGGTTAGTTTCCTAACTCCTTTTACCCATACTCAATCGTCTCTAACCTACTAGAGATGGATTAAATAGAGCATTTGATCCAAGGAGGAAGGTAATGATTAAGTGCATATCAAAGGAAAAAAATGTTTGGCTTATCTTCGACATGTCTGCAAGCCCATAAACCTCCTCTTCTTTGTTGGTTCTTGACCTAGAAAACTTGTCTCTAACACTTTTTTAGCACCTCTCTATCTATCTAGGAGCCTCCTTGAATATTCCTTGAGTTCGTTGGTGAATCAAAGGTTGATACCAGAGCAGTGTTGCTTCAGTGCATGTAACTAATTACTCTCCAAACTACTGATATTATTAAGATGCTCATTCCTTCTACATGATGTGTTCTTAATGTTTGATTTACAGTTGTTGAATGTATGCCATTATATAACACTAGTTGCAATTAATTTCTTTCATATTTGATTGAACTAATGAGTTAGTTATTAGTATAACTACTTTTTCTTGTACACTTGTATGCTTGATTTTTGCAGGTTGGAGAGGAAGCTATGAGGAAGTAGCAAAAGGGTTCCAAAATCTGGATCTACATCAAACATAGGACTGCTAGTAAGTTTACCTTTCTTCCTTCTATGAAAGTTAGTTATAGAATATTTGTTGTTGGAATTTGCTTGTCTTTTATGGTTATCGACCCGTTTCAGTTAGCCCAGGACTGTAGGGGACTTTCCCCGCAAACAGACTTGGCGACCATACCGAGGATTTCTCCCTAGTGGGCCTATTTATAGGCTTTTTTCTTTTTGATTATTTTTCTTCTGTTTCTTACTTTTTTTCTTGCACTTTGATCTCCTTGCTCACTTAATCCCATTTGCTTGCCTCTTTGTTTATTTTTTGATATTTTTTGAGATATATACACATTGTTCTATTATAAAAGTCGCATACATATGTGCCTCTAGTTAAGACATGCGTGTACATATGCGCCCTCTAGTTAAGACAATCACTTACATGCGTAGTATGCCTTTAGTATAGTCGTGTACATCTCTGTGGAAATGATTTTTTCAACCTTTTTCTATCTATAGAGAGTTTGGATGGGTGTCTGGAGTCTCTCCTAGGGTTTTGGGACTTTTTTTGGGTTGCTGTCTGAGTTAAGAAGTTGTTTAGTTATGTTTTTTTATAACATAAAAACAATTTTTTTTGCATTTCTTTATTGACCATTTTCAATCCTATAGGGGTAGTTTAGGAAGTTATTTTCCATATTATTTCTTGCCTTGGGTAGCCTTTCTTACTGTCATTGATGACTCTTTATAGGTCCAGGTTCTTCTCTTGCCTCTTTCTTGTTGGATTAGAGAATAAAGTTTGTTTGGAATTTTCCTATTTATTTTTACCTTTTAAACAAGAAAAACAAAATAATTGTAGAAAGTGTACTTCCTATGTTTCTTTTCAGTCCTTACCGTGTTTTTCGTTGAAAAATAAAACTTTTAGAAGTGTGTTTTCTCTTTTGGTGTTGTTTGGTTTCAAATCACATTCTGCATTCTTGAAAGACTTTTGTTTTTGAAAATTTAGTTATAGTTTTGATGAAAAGGATAACATAGTTTCTTTTAAGTTGTTTTGCATTTCAAAAAGAAAAATTGCATCAGTAATGCATCCCATCTGAAATAAATTTTGCATTTTTTCATATCATTCAAAAGAAAAGAGTTTGCTCCTTTTTTCTGAAGAGTTTTTGCACTAATTTTTTAGTGTAGAATTAGCATAATATATATCAATGTTCTTATAAGTGTTTTGATTTTCTATCGAGTCTTAAAAAAACACCATTCAGTTGCATCCATTACCCCTTTTGAGTAAACAATATCCCTTTCAAACGAATGCAAAATTAAATTAACAAAACCTTTTTGTTTTAGGGTAAACAAACTAGTTTAAGCTAGGGCCTTGGACTAGGTTGGAGAGTTAATTCTCCAAGGCCATTAAAAAAAATCAAGAGTTTTAGATAGGGAGCATTAAAAATCCAATTGTCGTATAGGTGTGGTCGGGAAGCTCCTGTCACACAGGGTCCAAACATGAGGTCATGTAAGGAAGAGCCAAGGAGATAACCCCTTTGAATTTTGAATGAACATAGCAGAAAGATAGTATTTTAGGGGTTTCACTAGTGCCCATACCTCCCCAAGAGGTAGATATTTCAAGGATTTGGGATTTTTTACCCTGCTCATACATTCAATCCCGAATGTCGACTGTTCTCCCGGGCGCTGACTGAGAGTTGGTATCCTTAGTTGTTGTTCCTATGTTTCTTAGAGGTGACCTCAGGGGGTTTCCTATGGTACATGGGGAATACATCGCATAACACATTTTAGTACCCTTGGAGGGTGCCCCACGAAGTGTGGGTACTCGCACCGAGAAGTTTTGGCTAGTGGAGGTATGGGTAATTGCCTCTCACTCCTTCGTTAATTAGTTCAAGAGACATAATCAACCCACGCCTTTACCTAGAAGGTCCCTGCCTAATTTTGTTACTATTGTGATCTTAGGACCTAATCCACCTAAGATGGATTATTGGTGAAGTTGTTTGTGATTATTTTTTCCTTATGATTTTTCTAGTGGTGTGATTTGCGTACATAGACGACTTAGGTAAGTGTATTAGTAGTCAAATTGAGTCTGTATTGGTAGTCAACTTGAGACTTCCACCTATCGATTTGAATTCTTTGTCGCCTCCTTTAATGCATTGACTCAATCGAATTGGAAATTTCATAGTGGTTGGTCACATTGACATAGTAGAAATAGAGCCCACACAAAAAAATGATTTTGTGTCAGAGGTCACACAAATATTGGATCTCAAAGCCGAAGGTTTCATTCGTCCTTTTAACCCTCCACTAACTGGATCCCACGATATGGTTTTCTTGCAAATTATGGCTTCTGGGATACCTTACGCTTACAATCTCCCTCTTCGGTGGGCCATCATGGATGAAACTTCAAAAACATCTAGGTCAGGGGGCCCTGTAACCCCCACATTAGTAATAATGACAAGAGAAATCCTACCTCCTTTCATCTATGACCAAACGACTAGTGTGGTCCAATACACGGTAGTCACGTTGATCAATAACTCCTTTCCATTGATAGTCGGGTCCACTCATACCTTGAGTGCGGCCTCATCATCACCTTTTGTATCTAATTCTTTCTCATTTAGAATGTCTTCAATTGACATGCATAAATTATCTACTAGTTCTCAGTCAATTCCCCAAAGTATTAACATTAGTTTTGAGAGTTCTTCCACTCCCTTCCAATATTTACCTTGGGGTGGAGGGAATACCCCTCCAATGTTCTCCTCACTCGGGAGCATTTCCCTTCGGTCCTAATCCCTTTGTGGGATGCGGTGGTCCTATGGACGATGGATTCCAGTCCATCATCATGTCGTCTTCTTCTAACCCTTTTACGTTATTTGGTGGGTGTGGGAGAAATCCCTTCCCTTCGTTTGGAGTTACAACAAGGGGAAACCCATTCCAAGGCCAATGGAATCATGCAAGGGTCCTACTCTTCACAAGAAATGTCTTCAGGGTAAACCCATTTCTCGATAAGAACTATCCAATACAAGGGTCTTTCCCTTCGCAGGGGATGTCAGCAGGGGGAAATCCTGGTTTTTCTTATGGGAACCAGAGTGGTGGAGTTTTTCCTTCTTAAAACTAGGGATTTCAAAGCCTTAATCAAAACCCAGACCCATCCAAAATTTCTTCCTCGCAACTTGGTGCCAGTAACAATCTAGGTTATCCTTTTTTTGATGGGTACTTAACCCGGGAGCTCCAACTCAGCTAGTTGGAATTCTAGGCACCCACCGATGCTACCAATCTGGAAATGTTGAACTTGCCATACCTTTCAAAACTAATGAACGATCTAGTTTGCCACGATTCGAATTAGTCTCTGGTACCCACCATGTTTCCTTCAGACATTCCAAAATTTGAAGGTAAATCTAGTGAAGATATCGGTGACCATGTGACGACGTTTCACTTATGGTGTTCACCAAATTCTTTGAACAATGATTCCATCCAGATTAATATCTTCCAATGTACTCTCACGACAGTCTCAAATAAATGGTACCTTGAACTTGATGGTGATACATTTCACACTTTTCATGACCTAGACTCAGTTTTTCTTAAGCACTTCCACATTCTTGTCTGTTACAATGCTGACATTGATCTCATGTCTATGGTTAAGCAAGATAAATCCAATCATATATCACATCATATCCAAGAGTGGTGCAGGTGGAAGAGGTTGATCAAAGCTAAGGTCCCTCATGAGTTTTTGTTGGAATGGTTCCTTAAGTCCTTGTTGCCTTACATATCCAAGTATGTATCGATGTCATGAGTAACCTTTGAGGAGGAGGCAATTTTTAGAGGCCAACAGTTAGATCTAATCTATTCACAATTTGGGATCCTTTATGAGATAATGCCATATGCATTGCAATTGGGTTTTAATCTGTGAAAAGTGAAGTCCAGACCACATGTCTACAGATTTGTTGGGTCCATCAAAAGAACTACCACATATCTAGTTACAAACTAGATGCAAGAGATGGTGATTCATCTATCTGCGGCCAGTCAAGCTATGACTTCGATCATTTCCACCGTCCACTTGTTGGATGTTCAAGTTGTGCAATCGATCACCCCCCAGGGCACCCATCATCCCGGAGGGAAGAATAAAAAGGGTAAGGATAATAAGGGAGGTGAAAAAAACAATAAGAATGCTAAATTTGATGCAAATGTTGGAGGGGCCAAGAAGGAGAAAAAATGGTGAAGTTTCCTTGCAATCTGTTAGCACTAGAATTATCACCTAGACTGCTATAGGTGTGAGCCTAATACCCATCAGATTTTATAGTTTGTAAAAGTTAAGATTTTTAGTTTTAGGTGTAGCGAATGGATGAGAAACTCAGATAAAAGTATCAACACAAAAATCTCCATAAAACATACTTCAACAAGAAAGTCTTGAACAATCTCTAATCAATTTACAGGATAACAATGAAACGATGGAAGAATGAAGCAAAAAATGTGAATATATGAACCAAACTACTTCAAGCACTTTGGCACACATATAAAGGAAACCTCACTAACAAGGAACCTCCATGTTAACAAGATGATATGTTTTGACAAAACTTTCATCAACAAAAGACAATAAATCAGTCATTGTAATTCTATAGAAACAAGCACTAAAGATAAATCATTTACCAATAGAAAATATCAAAACAAGAGAGAAGAATATAACATTTAATAGTAGAAGAAAATTTGATCATTAACCATTCAAGAGTCTTAAATTTGTACATACATCATCTGGAAAACTTTTACAGTCTGAAACAGTAGTATGAGTCTCACAAAAGCCCACTCGAACCCCCCTATGGAGTTAGATTACATATTAAACAAAAAATAACATCAAAAGTCCCTCTAGGACTCGCCACTTAACTCCTACATTGGATTATGTGCCCGGGAGAGGCGTGGAAACAGATAAACAAACCAAAATATAACAAACTGCTAGATTTCAGGAGGTTGTTGGCAGTAATAAATACAACTGCAACCAACTCATTGCATGAAGAGTTAATGGAGCTAGATCTTAGGTACAACTATCCCTTAATGTCAAACTGATCTCCGAGGAGTTACTCGAACCTCTTCTGACACATGGCAACCCTCCTACAACTCGAATTCCAACTAACTATCAAGTTCACGGTGAGTGCATTGCCAACTGTTTCAATTTTAGCAGTTCGCAGTGCCTTCAGTAGGATGGACTGCGAACTTTCCTGTAGATGTCATTTTTCCTTCAAAACATAACAATAGATGACAAAAATGTGCAAGAATCCTTAAAACCTTTGTTAATGCCTGCTACAACCTCTCAATCATGAAAGTGACTTGCAAAATAGCATATGGGCATAATTATAGCAATATAAGACAAAAATAATCCTTAGGGTTATAAACTTGCATATATAAGATACCATAGAAAAACTGATTATATTCATGCAGATATGATGCTTCATCTTCATCTCCTAGTGGCCACTTGAGCCAACATGTCCAGGTTCCTTTTTGCAATATGTTCCTTCACCTACTGCACTTCCTCCTTCAAATTCTTGTTTTCAGCTTGATAATCTCTATTCTGCATGTACACATTCTTCATTTTCCTATGCAAAGGTAAGGATATATTAACCATGCGATTTTCCTTTGCAACAACTTCTTCACACATATCTATATTTTCCTTTAGTTGAATCCTGGCCTACAGAATTTCCTTTTTCAAATTTTCATTCTCAACCCTTACATCTTTTAGCTTCCTCCTAAGACTTTTGAAAGTGGGATCACTTTCATCAGAAGGAGACTTGATCTCAATAATTTCTATTGGCTCTTTAAGAGGCTTGGTTTTGACTATTTACTGAGTTGGTACTCATGATGCACCCTCTTCCATAGAGACATGATTCTTGTTGTTGATATAGTGAATCTTCTTCTAGGCACAACATATTCTACAACAACAGGTCGAGAAGACTTCAAGATCCTTTGTACATGTGTTTCGGATTAGCTTCTTAGACCTTGAATCTATACATTTTATGTGTTAACATCTGGATCCTACTGGGGATGGCATGCTCCCTGTGAGCTTCCAAGAACCTTCAATTCTAGCACCTTAACTGACTTCTGAATATAATTATGATTTCAAGCAACTGATCACCATCCTACAAGTTAAATCATCTCACAGAGGTCAATTGCTATTACATTGGGCATGGAGTCATTCATCTCATTCCAAACCTTTGAAACTTTCTCAAACTAAAAACAAACTGTAAAAACTGACCTCAAACTATAATCTGACCACACCGTGCAAAATGAAGGAAATGCTTGAAACATCAAGCTTATTTATTTATAATTCATATACTAACTAGCTGAAAACCACTTTGCTCATGTATATACAAATTTCCAAAATAGCCAATCAAGCAACTGATTTCTTGGCATGGATTTATGCTTGCAGTTGTATGGGAAAACATAAAAAGAATTGAATGTATGCAACAAAAAATTCTTAGACAACTCATACTCATGGCAGCAAAGAAACACCACGCCCAAACTATCAGTGTGTGAAGCTTTTGAAAACACAGATTCCATCCAATCGACTATTAGATCATGAAATTCATGACAAAAATTTATGGGGCTGATCCAAAGGACAATGTTGCTACTATATTGAATCTGCTATGTGAATAACATTATGATCTCTCATATTCTGAAAAACAAAATACTGTTGCAATATATTTCCACTGCTGTCAAATATTTCAGGTGAAGGCTGAAAATGAAGCTTGTTTTCATGATCTTTTACAGGAGTAATTATATTTTCAAATTTATCATAAACAGGTAAACTTTGAACACACACAAGCTCAGAGACCTGTTTATCACCCTTCTCTTCAATCACAGGTGAAAGCACATTGTAGGAAACCTCTTGAAAGACCCGAGGAAAATCTTCTTCTGCAACTATTTCTTCATGACAAGCATCATTTTCATAGTTATCATATGTTGGTTGGCTGCTAATAAGCTCTGTATGTGCTTTAGTAAAAATCTGCTCCTCATAATCAAAGTATCCACCAAGGATAGGATAATATTTATCAACATTTGGGACAACAATCTCATAAGAGGAATGATTTTTAGAGGCATCTATTATAAGGACAAATGCATCTACTGCATTGATACCAATTTCTTCATCACAAGAGCAGTCAACAAAATCTACTTTCAACAATGGAAAACTAGGAAAGGAATGATATGATTTTTCCTTGATTTCTTCAACAGAAACATCTATTTCAACCTTACAATCTGAAGAAATACATACTGTATGTTGAATATTCTTTTCAAATTCCTCACAACAATTCTCATATAGAAATTCAGCTGAAAAATACCTTTTATAGTGCTCCTTAAATGTTGAATGAAATTCCTTTAATGATGAAATGCTAGAATGAGGTAGTGAGGAATACTATTGATGTGCATCACCATCTAATGAATGCATGAACATTTTTATCAATACCTCCTCATGATATAGATCCAACTAATCCATGCATTGATGAAACTGAATGAGATGATGTGCATGATTATCCTCCTTCCTTTCTCTGAATATAGGCAGAAAATCTCCCCATTTTTACATATGAGGTACTGGATGTGGGAAACCAGGAACTGCAAAAAAGTTAATAGGTGCAAACCTCCAAGCCAAAATAACAACAAATTCCTTCAACATTTTGAAATTGTGGAGTCACCATTGGATCTGTACTTCATGGAGCCGTCAAGTGAATGATACAATCTGTACTGTGTCAACACCCTTTGTTTACCATCAAAGATTGGATCTAAGCTTGTCATTTCTCCCAGGGAAAATATTCAACTTGTCCTTGGAAATGTCGCCAAAAATATTAGCACTAGAAGTCTCACCTAGACTTCTATAGGTGTGATCCTAATACCCATTAGATTGTATAGTTTGTAAAAGATAATATTTTTAGTTTTAGGTGTAGCAAATGGATGATAAAATTAGTTCAAAGTATCAACACAAAAACCTCCATAAAACATACTTCAGTAAGCAAGGCTTGACCAATGTCTGATCAGTTTACAAGATAACAATGAAAAGATGGAAGAATGAAGAATAAAATGTGAATATATGAACCAAACTACTTTAGGCACTTTGGCACACATATAGAGGAAATATTATTAACAAGGAACCTCCAATTTAACAAGATGATATGTTTTGACAACACTTGCATCAACAAAAGACAGTAAATAAATCACTGTAATTCCATAGAAACAAGAGCTAAAGATAAATCATTTACCAATAGACAATATCAAAACAAGAGAGAAGAATAACATGTAATAGTAGAAGAAAATATGATCATTAACCATTCAAGAGTCTTAAATATATACATACATAATATGGAAATATTTTACAGTCTGAAACATTAGTATGAGTCTCACAAAATCCCACTCGAATCCCCCTATGGAGTTAGATTACATATTAAATAGAAAATAACATCAAAAGTTCCTCTAGGACTTGCCACCTAACTCCTACATTGGATTTTGTGCGTGGGAGAGGCATGGTAACAGACAAACAAACCAAAATCTAACAAAATGCTAGATTTCAGGAGGCTATTAGCAGTAATAAATACAACTGCTGCCAATTCATTGCATGAAGATTTAATGGAGCTATATCTTAGGCAAAATTATACCTTGATGTCTAACTGATCTCTAAGGAGTTACTCGAACCTCTTCTAACAAGTTGAAGCCCTCCTACAACTCAAATTCCAACTAACTATCAAGTTCGCAGTGAGTGCACTGCAAACTGTTTCAATTTTAGCAGTTCACAATGCCTTCAGTAGGGTGCACTGCAAACTTTCCTGTAGATGTCATTTTACCTTCAAAACATAGAAACTGATGCCAAAAATGTGCAAGAAGCATTAAAACCTTTGTTAATTCCCGCTAAAACCTCTAAATGATGAAAATGACTTGTCAAAATAGCATATGGGCATAATTATAGCAACATAAGACAAAAATACTCCTTAGGGATATAAGCCTACATATATAAGACACCATAGAAAAACTGATTATATTTATGCATATATGATGCTTCATGTTCATCTCCTAGTGGCCACCCGAGCCATCATGTCTAGGTTCCTTTTTGCAATCGTTTCCTTCAACTGCTTCACTTCCTCCTTCAACTTCTTGTTTTCAGCTTGATAAGCTCTATTCTGCCTGTACACACTCTTCATTTTCCTATGCAGAGGTAAGGATCTCTTAACCATGTTCTTTTCCTTTGCAACAACTTCTTCACACATATCTATATTTTCCTTTTTCAACTTTTCATTCTCATCCCTTACATCTTTCAACTTCCTCCTGAGCCTTTTGAAAGTTGTATCACTTTCATTAGAAGGAGACTTGATCTCAATAATTTATATTGTCTCTTTAAGAGGCTTGGTTTTGACTGTTTGTTGAGCTGGTGCTCTGGATGCACCCTCTTCCACAAAGACATGCTTCCTTGCTTATGATCTGGTGAATGGTCTTCTAGCAATAACATATTCTGCAACAACAGGTGGAGAAGGCTTCAAGATCCTTTGTACATGTGTTTCAGATTAGCTTCCTAGACCTTGACTCTGTACATCCTATGTATTAACACAATCTTTGCAACGAACATCACCTTACCTATTAATGCCATAAGATAAAAGAGGCTCAATGCTTATTAGCACAACAACAAATTTTTGTGTTGAAGAACTAGTTCCCACAAGGAAAAAATATGCAATGGCTATTGTTTCAAGATCATCATTGTTGGTTATTTTTGGCCCTTGATGTTTCAAGATTCTTTCAAGTTCGTTTGGGATTGTGAAAAATGTCAAAATTTTTCTAGCGGGGAATAATTTTCAGCTATGCCTTTGCAACCAGTTCTACTTTATTTCCCATTGGCTAAATGGGGATTAAAATTTATCGGCCCTATCAACCCTCCATCTTCTGCAGGACATGTATTTATCTTGACGACAATAGATTACTTTACCAAGTGGATTGAAGTTGTCCCCCTTAAAAACACATAGGATGAGCAAGTGATCAACTTCTTAGAATCTAGTATCTTTGCATGCTTTGGCCTTCTACTCGAAATAATTTCAGATAATGGATCAATATTTATTTCTGCAAAATTTTCTTAGTTTCGGAGTGAATTTGGAGTCAAGAACTTCACCTCATCCACCTATTACCCTCAGGGCAATGGGAAATCCGATTAAACCAAAAAAAACCTGGTCAAGATCCTGAAAAGGATTATTGATGACAGGCCTCGTCAATGGCATACTCTTCTCACATACACACTGTGGGCTGATCACACAACCGCAAAAAACAACACAATCCATATCCCTTTCTCACTCTTATATGGTTAGGAATATGTGATTTCTGTTGAACTTCAACTTACTTCCTTTCGTTTAGCCATGCAGGATGAGGAGTTGAATTCCACTGATATTTCCCAGAGAATGAATGCTCTGCTGGATTTAGAAGAACAAAGAAACCATGCATTGGAAAATATGAAGAAAAGGCAACAAACAATGAAGAAGTACTTCTATAAGTGTACCAAAACTATCAAGTTTAAGGTCAATGACAAAGTCCTACTTTGGGACTCCGCACATGTTGATAGAGGCAAGCATTCTAAATTCCAAAAAATCTGGCTTGGTCCTTACAAGATCGCTCTAGTAGTTGGAAGTAATACTTACATGTTAAAATACATCGAAGAGCGGTTATTATCTTTCATGACTAATCGTTCGCATTTGAAACATTATTTTGAGCCTAGCTAACTATTACTTTTTTTGAATCAATGTTTCATGTAAATATCAGTTTAGGTTGTATAGTTGCTTTATTTTTTTGCATTTTATTTTCTTCAGTACTATTGCTTCACTTTCCAGTCTTTCTTGAGGTTTGATTTTGTTAAGCCCTAATATTGGCTCATTACCCCTTAATTGGGGCATATTAGATTAGTAATGTTATTTTATTTATGTTGGCTTTAGGCCATTAGTTGTAATTATACCTCCTAGTCTCCTATATATACCAAGGAGACATTTTTGTAATTATACTCCTCCTAGTCTCCCATATGTACCAAGGAGAGCATTTCATTTTGAATCATCTTGAAATTGGAAACATTTAAGTGGGGGTAAAGGAGGCTGTCTTCCCTCAAGAGGCTTTATTATATGAAATTATCTCTTCAAGGTGTTGAGTACTTTTCCTATATTTTATACTGATATTTGGTTCTTAAATATATGGTAATGTAGCCTGTCTTGGGGTTCTCAATGCCACATCCTGAGATTAACGGAATTTTCACAGCAACGCTTTTCTACAACATTCTAGAAGGAACGGCTTGGAGTGGATATTTAGTAGATGGACTACAAAATGTTGGGTTAAAAATTCATCCCATGAGGCCTTATACTTTTGAGATACAACCTATACAAGATAGGCTTTGGGAATCATCCCTGAAATGAGTCACAGGAATTTTCATTTATAAATTTTTCTGTAATACTTTCCTGTAGACCTTTAAATAAGGAGACCATTTTACAGAAATTAGTGGGTACATGGTAAAAGTTCCAGCCTTTTTATATTAAATTTGTATATATACCTTGTGTAAGATAGGGTATATGGGACTAGTCCCATTGACTAGTCAAGAAGGTGTCTCTAGGTAAAACAATCTCAACTTCTTGCTGGAGTATCCAAACTGAGTGGGACTAGTTTCATTGACTGTGGATGTAGTCTGTGCATTTTGGTGTGAGTTCTAGAATTTGATATCAATTATTTTGAAAGTGGGCATGCTTAAGTACAAGTGGGATCTCCTGAAAGGCCAAGCAAAAAATTGGCAAGTTGTGAGGGAGTTACCATAAATTCCAATTTGGTAATTACATCCACCTTTGACTAGACCTCGTGGTGGTAATTGCGTAGGAAGAAATATCGAACTATTTTAAATGAAAGTTTGGCACCATGACTGAAACTTGGGAGATAGAACAATAAATACTGTCTAGCGTGAACTACCAATATCAAGAGATCTAAAAAAAGTGACACTTGGCCAACATGCCACCAAAAAAGGGACCTCTACACCAAAAAAGCTTCAAGAAAATCCCATCTGACTCCTTGATGAAGGTGAAGAAATGTGTAGGGGACATATAAATGAACTACAAAAGAAGATGGATCCAATGGAAGCTAAGTTGATGGATCTAATACAAGTTGTTGGATACTAAGATGGATACTTTAAAAGGGGAGATCATGAAGTATCCATGTGAAAAATTTCAGAATGAGAAGACACCTCAAAGTGAAATGCATCCCATGAAATTCATGGATGAGGACACAAGGAAGGTGAATCAAGAATGGAGAAACTCCAACTTTGGTTTGAAGACCAAATCACGCTCCTAAGATTGATAAGGAGGAAGTTTGATGGAAGTGACCCAATCACATGGATACTTCCTGGGATGGAGCACTCCTTTGATCTCCATAATGTGCCATACACAAAAAAGGTAAGGAATCTGCTTTGTTTAGAACCTAATCAATTTGTTTGTATCAATGGCTTTGTTCTCGTGAATCACCTGGGCTCTGACAATTTTCACTTAAGAAATGATAGCACACTATAATGATATAAGGAGTAAATACCTTCTTTAGCCAATTGATAAATCTCTAAGCAAAGGGTTCAGCTTAATGGCACATTGAGAACTTCCAGATTGAATATAGTTGTAACCTGATATTCCAGATGAGCACTTCTATTGATGTATCTATAGGAACTTTAAAGGATGTAATATTCACATGAGGTTCGGGCCTTTGGGAACCCAAATCATTGGATTATGAATTTAAGGTGGCAAGAAAATGTTGGAAAGTAAAACATGGCTATGGCTACTAGAAGGACCTATCCCCCACATCTATAGAGAGAACATCAATGCCCTTCTCCTCCAAACATCTCAACCTACAAGGCTGACACCCCAACAATTGGAGTGGTGCAGCAAAAGGTTTATGGCTTTAACTCATGGACAACAAGTACAAGAAGTGGGACATAAGTGCAGGAGGAAGAAATTCATTCTGCTATCATGTAAGAGGAAGAAGAACAAGAACAAGAACTATCCTAAGATGAAAACGAGAAGCAATTTCATCTAAAGAGTTGACCCTAATGAGCATCGCAATGTATCATTAGAATTAGCACCTCAAACCCTCAAGATCAAGGATACATCAAAAGAAAAAGGTAATAATCCTAATTGACCAAGATCATAATTTCATTCACTATAAATTCAGGCCAAGATCCTAATTACTTTGTATATCCAACCTGTGAGTTTCAAGTAATGATTGCGTATGGAGGAACTATCAATTTCGTGAAATGCAATAAGATCAATCTTACTATGGGGAATAATATGTAATGAATAGTCCAATGATTGCTATACCCATGGTGGTGTAGATGTTGTACTATAGGGAATCCAAATGGTTAAAATCATTAGGGAACAATGGCTTTTAATTTTCAAGAACTTTCTATGAAATTTCTACTAAAGGAAAATAAATTGAGTTAAGAGGTAATTGCCAGAAGCCCGGTAAGGTGATAAGGTCGAATGGCATGACAAAATTATTGGTGTGGCAAGCATCAAGGCATTATTACAAAATCCATGCCTACCTGGATGTTCAAAACATATAAGCCATCTATTCCTCAAGATCTCCAAAGGATTACTGATAAGCATTCCAAAGGTGCATTTGAAGATATTCCCAAAGGTCTCACCCACCTCAAATCATGATCATGAAATTCACCTAATTCTCGAGCAGTTCCTCCTAACATCATGCCATACAGATATCCTTACACTCAGAAGAGTGAAAATGAGCGCAAGGTTGAATAAATGTTAGAGGATCGCATTATTATACCTAGCCAAAGTTCTTACTTCCACAAGTGGTAATGGTATTCAAGAAAGATAGCTCATGGCGATGTGTCCAGATTATAGAGAACTCAACAAGATCACTATTAAAAATAAGTTCCCATTCCATCATTGATGAACTTGTTAGATGTACTACATGGATCAATCTATTTCCAAAATTGGATCTCCGCTCGTGGTATCATTAGATCGTAATGAAGGAAGAAGATATCCCAAAACAATATCCAACCCAAGGAAGGCTATTATGAATTTCCTTTTGGTCATGCCCCTTTGGTCTTACAAACAATCTCCATATCCTAAGGGTTGATGAATTCCATTTCAAGTCCTTCCTTCAAAAAATACTAACAAAAAATTTTGTTAGTATTTTTGATGATATACCAATCTATAGCAAGTCTTGGAGGATCATGTGCAACATGATGTTGACAAGTATGCTACAACCACTAAAGGAGTAACAAATATATGCCAAACGATCCAAATGTTTCGTTGGAGTAAAAAGAGGTAGAGTATTTCCATTACATTGTATCCTGCGAAGGTGTCAAGGTAGACCCCACAAGATTAAGGGGCCATGATGGATTGGCCGATTCCTAAAACAAACATTAAATAATCTTAGAGGATTTTGGGTTTGATATAGGTTACTACCGCAAGTTAGTTTGAAACTCAAGGAAGAATAGCAACACCTTTAACGGTATTACACTAACTAGGGAAGGATGCATTTTCATGGACTCCAGAGGCAACTAAATCTTTTGAACAACTTAAAGAGGGATGTAAAGCTCCTCCTGATCCACTCTAGACTTCACAAAACCTTTTATTGTGGAATGTGGATGCCCTCGGGAAATGGAATTGGTGGCTATCCCAATGCAAGAAGGAAGGCCCCCGGTTTTTTGAAAAAGTTGACTACCTGGCGGGAAGGGACTCATAATAAAACCTATTTATGAGAGGGAAATGATGGTAATACTACATGCATTGAAGAAATGGTGTCCTAGATTACAGGGTAGGTAGGTACTTGCTAATAAACCAGATCAGGATAGTCTTAAATGCTTCTTGAACAAAGACTATCTTTAGAAAAAAAAAAAAAAAAAAAAAAAAAAAAAAAAAAAAAAAAAAAAAAAAAAAAAAAAAAAGGAAGCAAAATGTTGTGGTAGATGTAATCTCAAGAAAGGGATGAATATGTTGAGGCCTTTGTGCTATCTTGATCATCCAACCCCGATTGGATAATAATAGAAGCAAGGGAATGAATGGAAAAATGACAAAAGTGGATTCAATTCAAAGGTTGCAGTGTGGATTCCAAGCATCAGATACATTTACATGGAAAAATGATTCACTATGGTACAAAGATCGGGCTTATTTATGTAAGAACCCCAACTCAAACAAAAGGTACTTCCATTGAATTGCACACCCTCCTTAGGGAGGGCACCTCGGGTTTTGGAAAACTCCACCAGAGCTGGTGAAGGATTTTTTGGATGGCCTTAAACTAATGTTCAAAGATTTGTGGAAGAATGTGTGGTTTTACAACAAAATATAGGGAAACAATTAAGACCTCTGTGTCTTTATAACCTTTTCATTATCCATCCTAAGTCGGCTACTGAGGAGGTTTCCATGGATTTCACCGCTGGTTACTAAAGGCTGAAGGAAAGAGTGTCATCATGGTGGATTGTTGATAGATTGATCAAGTAAGCACACTTTTGTGCACTCTTCATCCCTTCAAAGCTAGTACAGCTTGCCAATCGCATCTAAGGAAACAATCTGGGTAAGCTGCTGCTGGCAGCCTAAAGATTATTGTAAGCATGTAGGATCCCGAATTCTCAATCGTAACATTTTGGACAAAATTATTTTCTTGTTTGGTACTCAATTGGATCACAACTCATCCTATCATCCTCAATCTGATCGACAAATCGAGATAGTGAACAAATGTCCGGAAGGCTACCTTCGTTGTTTGTCTCATAAACAAACACAATGGTTCAAACGTTTACCTCATGCATTATGGTATAATACCTTTCACCGTCAGAAATAAAATGTGACAATTCATTATGGAACTTTATGGATACCTAATTCTCCTTCCATCACTTCTTCTAAAAGAAAAAAATATTACAAAAAAAAAAAAAAAAAAAAAAAAAAAAAAAAAAAAAACAAATTCTCCAAATCTTAAAAGGACAACCTAATCAGCTTAAATATAATCGCATGAAACAACAAGTGCATGCAACATCGTAGTGGAAAGTTAAAGTTTCGGAAGTAGTAGGGATTGCAGTTTCTTGGCGACTGGCTAACAATACAAAACAAAACCCCTCAAGGTTTCGTAAGAAGGATGGCCAAATTATCACGCCAAAGGTACCATAATCCTTATAAGGTTGGTAAAGATTGGTACTCATGGTATTACAAAATTAGAGCTACCCAGATCTCACTTGAAAGTGCCACCCCGGTCAGCTGTTTCCATTCTTTTAAAGAAGGGTTATAGTTTCATAAGATCCCACCAAACTATATCAGTCTTCTAACCTTGGACGAGGGAAGGAAAATACATTGAGGACTGGGTTATCAATTCCATTGACATAAGAATTCACCAAATGAGGAATATATCCATTTCATAATATCTCATTAAATGCGGGAGGAAAACCACCAAATTTAAGATTCCAATTTGGGAAGATGAGGCCCTTTATACGTAAGCATCCAGAAGTTACCTCAAGCGCTATGCATAACACTTGTCCTGGCAGAGGGTGCCGCTCTCCCATTATCGGTTCACACCCCTTAATTAGCAGTATACTATATTAGTACCGCTTTTCATTTTATTTATGTCGGCTCTTTGAGGCTAATATTGCAATTATACCTCCCCTAGTCTCCTATATATACCTAAGGAGACATCTCTTATTTAAACCATCGAATCATCTTGTACTTGAACATTTAAGTGGGGTAAAAGGAGGTTGCCCCCTCGAAGAGGCTTATTATCTGAAATTATCTCTTTTTCAAGGCGTTGAGTACTTTTTCTGAGGTTTTTCTATGCTATATTGATATTTGGTTCTTAGATTTTCAATTTGATTGTATCTTTTTCCACTTTGCCTTTGATTTTGTTGAAATTTTATTTCAACCCGATTTGAATAAGTCATGTACAACCACAATTTTTCCTTGTTTTGCAGAAGTATGCTTAAGTACCAATAAGTGGTCAGAACAGAAAGAAAGACAATCACTTGTGTTCTGCAACCTTGTATCATGCTACATATATGACCACCTTGCTTAAACTTGAGTACTAAAGTTATCCCCTCTCTCATATTTTCCCTTTTCTACCTTTTGCCACCCAATTTGAAAGAGCATACCGGAGCAAAAATAAAATTTTTGAGTACATAATAGAAAAAAATTCTCTGTCTGTGAAACCAAAAGTTGAGTTCAAGCCAATATAACATTTCCTTTCCTATGGAGTCGCTAGTGTTGAATCTCAAAATTATCAAAGAGTCACCTTCCTACAAAGAATTGGAGAGAATTAGGAGACCGAGAGCACTGCCATTATTGTGACCAACCACAACGCAAGTAACAACAACAAGAAGCAAGAAGAAGAGACTAACATCTCCACAGGAGATTCTATGCATGAAGAGAGCCATGATATTCAAAGTGTTGTGATTAGTGTAGGCGTTCACAACACAAGTAACAACAATGGTGCCAAAAAGAAGAGGAGAAAAAATAAAAAGAAGATTCTAAGAGATTTAGAGATCTCGTAGTTTTCAATTTTCTTTATTTAAATGTATGAATTTTTGAATGAAAATTCATCTTATTAGAGATTTTTTTCGGTTTGTGATATCTACGATTTGCGATGTAGTAAATATTGAAATTCAATGAAATTTCAATGTTGAAATTGTTTTTCTATAGTATGGGTTTTAATCATTTATGCCACTTTGTTCATCTTATGTTTTTAAATTTTTTATGACACTTCTAGCATTGACTTTGTTATTGAATCATTTATTCTCTGTTCAGTTTCACGGTTATGGTTATTGTTGTAATATTGAATTTTAAAGATGAATTTAAGTGTTATCGACTACATAGTATTGAAAGTTGAGACCCTGGTGGATATTCACTGCCATTTTATTTACCATGTCACTGGTATGAATATTAAGACCTTGGTGGATATTGACTATCATTTTATTTACCATGCCACTGGTAGAAGCCACGATATGAATAGATATTATAAATTATGTTTGATGTTTTCATATCTCATGTAAATTATGGGTGAGTGCACAAATTTTTAGATGCAATCCAATAGTTAAGAAACCTACTCATGTTATTAATATCTAGAACATGAAAGCAATTGCAAAATCTTTTTTCGAGAAGGACAAACCTAGCAATCAACTATCATGTAGCCTAGGTGAAAGGAACATATGTGTATTAGGAACGAATACAAGTAATTGTATTTCAATAAAATGGATTTGAAATGGATCATTACATAATTTGTTATTTAGTTTGGTATTTTTTAGGTGGAAACGTTGGAGCTATTGACTTGTAGGTCCTATTATAGGGGCAGGTCAAGCTTTGGAGATTTGGCATAAAAAACCTGGAGCCTATTTGAGGCCTTAAATGGCCTTTCCATTACTCACACATGTGGATATAGTGTGTGGACATTGAATGTTATTATAGAGGGTTGAAAACCCTAACAATAATTGGGGTTTTAGGTATGAAAAAAACTTAACCCTAACCCTTGACGACCATGTTAAATATTGGGTGGTTAGGAAAGGTAGGGGTTTCATTCTTATTGTATCGAGTATTATCCCATAGGAGAGAATATCATTGAGAGTGGGATATTAAGGAAGAAGCATAGACCCAGCCTTCTAGATGGTTTTTTCCTATATCAAGTTTTTATACAGTATGTATTTTGTTTATTTTTGGGGTGTTGTGTCATTGATTGTCTCTTTCATTTCATTTTCTAGATTATTTCGGTGATTTTATGTGTTAAAGTTATAAATTTTAAGAGAGTTATCTTCAATAGAATATTGCATGGTAAAAATATTGTACATAATTATAATATTTGTTCTATTTGAGTGGAATATCCATGGTAGCTTACAAATCATATGGGTATGAGAGAAATTTTTCTTTACGATTTTTTGGGAAGTTACGGGATCGAGGAATTTGCATAAGGTATGAAAACCATATACATGGTAGAAAAGTGTAGCAACACTCCACATGATGAGTCCACATGGGTCTACATATAAAATCCAACAAACTCACAACAACATCACAACTTCATAGCAGAGCATATGGCAACATCACAACCTTATGCCAACATCATAACCTTATAGAATGCCTTGAGAATAAGAAGTACCTTAAGAGAATCCCTTATACTTCTATTTCACAACAAAAGACACTCCAAACACCTTCTGTGCACAAATAATGTGAAATTATATCTTGTATTTATAGTAATTCTGTCTCCAAAAATTAGCTGAGCTGACCTCAATTTTCCGGTTGGGTTGTTGGACATAAAAATTCATATCTTCTCATTCCTAGGGAGTTAGAGAGACTTTCATATACCATTGGAAAGGTATCATAATAAAATTTCTAACCATGTAACTTGTGATTCCATTTGAGTTATTTATGTAGGCTAAAAATTCCCTCAAAGACAAGGTATCCAAATTGACCATAAATAATACTTTCAACAATCTCCATCTTGCAATCTTGATCTTATACATATGTAGGCTTCTTCACTTGACTATAGGGGATTCTTAAACACACCTCCGAGGATTCTTGTGGGCTTCTTCAAATTGTCTTCCAATGAGGGCCATGCTTAAAGCTATGCCATAAGGGGACCACTCTGGGGACTCCTTCAAGTAAACCCATAGGCTTCTCCATGCTGATCACTAATGACTTAATTTTACATCAATGAAAACACCATTCAACAATCTCCCCCTTTTTCATTTATGATAACAATCATACTCCCCATGTCATCATGCTCATGATTTTTCTCTCCCCCTTTGACATCAATAGTAAAGGGTAACTCGTATATTTAGGGTTTCTCCCCTGACTCATGGTTCTCAATAGTATTTCACCTTCCTTTTCTATGTTCTTATCCTTTCCTTACTTGTTATAGTACTTGGAGCTCTTTTTTGTGAATTCAATCCTCTTCCTCTCCTCTTTATCTAGTATGTATATGTTATTTGGTCTTGTTGTTGTTGTTGCAACCAATCTTCCTGAGTCTTCTTGATCTAGGTGGATATCGGTGGCCACCCACCTTTTCCAACTGGCTCAAAACAATTTTCTGGCAATTTTGGCAATTTACTATTTTTAGTAGGTTTTAACTTTCGGGGCCATTTTGAGGGCCCAAATGAAGGTTTTTTGATATAAAGGTTCTAAATAATAGGAGAATGCATGATTAAGCCCCCAAAATTAATCTCCTCGATGACACCTTTCCAACGAGCTATCACACGCCTAAAATGGAGATCGTATGCAAAAGTTACGACCCCGGGAAGTTGATGTACTCACTTACCCAAATGGGCCCCACATGACTTTTGGCGCCTAATCTCCTAGGGTTAGGTTTTTGGATGTCTAGGGTTTTTTGGCATTCCTGCTTATTGTAAAAAGGCCTTCAGAGCCTCATTGTAATGATATTCTTGCGAATGCGAGTAGCCGTGACATCTCTTCTCAGAGATAAGCTGCCACCATTCTAGCGAGTCTTTCACTCTGTATTTTTATAGTCTCTGTACATTTATTTTATTAATAGAAATAATGTATTACTGTATATATGTGTTTATCAATGCATCTCTAATACATTTATGTTATATTATAGAATATTTGTGATATCTCTGTGCATTTATTTATTATATCTCTGCTCTCATTTCGTGTCGAAAATAATCCGGATCAGTGGTATCAGAGCAGGCTGTTCTTGATCATTTTTTTTCAGTGCATGTCCCTGACGAGGTCTGAGTATAGCAAGTTGGTTCTCAAGCTTGTCTCTCTTGAGGACAATCACTCTCACACACCCAAGAAACCCTCAATGGTAGAATAAAAGAAAAATGATGGAGCAGATGATCCTATCAGTTTGTTGCTTGAGCAAGCTCTCACGCGATAGAGGGATGAAATGATGGAGAATTTTTCCCACATCCTTCAGCGCCTGCCGATAGAAATGGCCACATCTTCATCAAGCGACCACTTGGGAGGTACCTCACCTTTCAAGGTACAAGTTAATTTTGATATTCCTGTATTTGAAGGACAGATAGATGCAGAAGCCCTAGACAAATGGTTAAATCTGTTAGAAGGTTATTTTTTTGTTCACAAATTTTTTGACAAAGAAAAGATCACCTTAGCACTCCTTAAAGCTCTCCCCCATGTCAAACATTGGTGGGAAACTTATTGGGAACATAGTTCCACAGAGGAGTCTGAAATATATGGGGCCGATCCCACTTGGGATTTTTTTGTGGATGCGGTAAAGGAACAATATTACCCTGTTGGAAACTATGAGGACCAATACATGAGATGGACCACACTATGAAAAGAGAGGGGCCAAGCAGTTCCAGAGTTCACCAATACCTTCCATACATTGCACACCAAGCTGGGTATCAAAGACTCCGAGTGACATTTGGTTCTGAAATACCGTGGGGCTCTACACAGATACATCTAGACTGAAATGGATTTTCTAGACATCTCATCACTTGGTGTTGCTTATCGATATGCTGTTAAAATCGAGCAGAAATTTAAACACCAGAACAAACGGGATTTCGGATCTGTAAATTTTTAACAACCAAAGTATGAAAAAGACAAACCTAACAAACAGTCTCTCCAAAACCAGTCCAAGACACAGGAAAAGAAGGGTCACAGGAAGACAAAGGACACCGAAAAATGGTGCGATTTCCACAAAATCCCATGGCACAACCTCGATGAATGTCGCTCAAAACAGTCATTGGTGGCTGAGATCAAATACAAGGAGTCGAACCCTGATGCAGAATCCGATTATGAAAATACTGGTAAAGGACAGATCATTGATGCAGACCCCACTATTATTGTCGCAACCACAACAATTCAACCAGAAGAACCAACAAATCCCGAAGAGGGGGAGCACATTTTTCATTCACAGATGTGGGTGAAGGGGACCCCGCTGCATTTTATTGTTGATAGCAGAAGCCAGAAGAACCTCATCTCAACAGAGGTCATCAAATAGTTGGGATTGTCAACAACACCACACCCACAACCATACAACATCGGGTGGCTTCTCCAAGGACGAGATCTTTGTGTTAGCCAACAATGTCGATTTTCATACAACATCCAACCCTTCAAGGATGCAGTATTATGTGATGTTTCCCCACTGGATGCCTGTGATGTTCTCTTGGGCCAACCATATATGTGGAAGCGCCATGCTATTTATGAGTCTAGACCCCGTAGTGTCATTGTTACTTTGGGGGGTCATCTCTATAGAATACCAGAGGTAGTTCCGACTATTGTTCCACCTAAAAAGTTCCGCAAGGTAGTATCTCATACTGCAAAATTTAGCTTCTTCACAATCTGTTCAAAATGGAGAACAGAAGGACACTGCAACCACTACAGCCTCGCCCCAAGCACCTTCTATCCAATAGAAACAGGTCAACAAGGCTGCAACAAAGCACAAAGATTCCTTCTGCACATTGTCCTCTCATGTATCTTGAATTTTTGAACAGCCTTAGCCTCAACAGGTTCTTGACATACTTCCACAAACTGAGCAACGCGATGTCTCCAACAATACAAGCAACTCACCAAGATGCAGATCCCACAAATGTTTTTTCCTCTCCCCTGAGAACTCAATGTAATTGAGACCATTTCTTCCTAAGGAGGGAGGATTAATCCAGGTGGATATCGGTGGCCACCCACCTTTTCCAACTGGCTCAAAACAGTTTTTTGGCAATTTTGGCAATTTACTATTTTTAGTAGGTTTTAACTTCCGGGGCCATTTTGAGGGTCTAAATGAAGGTTTTTCAATATAGAGGATCTCAATGATAACCAAAGGCATGATTGAGACCTCAAAATGAATCTCCTCGATGATACCTTTCCAACGAGCTATCACATGCCTAAAACAGAGATCGTATGCAAAAGTTACGACCCCGGGAAGTTGATGTACTCACTTACCCAAATGGGGCCCACATGACTTTTGGCGCTTCATCTCCTAGTGTTAGGTTTTTGGATGTATAGGGTTTTTTGGCATTCCTGCTTATTTTAAAAAGGCCTTCATAGCCTCATTGTAATGATCTTCTTGCAAATGCGAGTAGCCGTCACATCTCTTCTCAGAGATAAGCTGCCACCATTCTAGCGAGTCTTTCACTCTGTATTTTTACAGTCTTTGTACATTTTTTTTATTAATAGAAATCGTGTATTACTATATATCTATGTTTATGAATGCATCTCTGATACATTTATGTTATATTATTGAATATATGCGATATCTCTGTGCATTTATTTATTATATCTCCGCTCTCATTTCGTGCTGAAAATAATCCGGATCACTTCTTCTCTGATTTCACATCTTCGGGAATCAAACTTAAGATTGTATCCATGATAACATATTTTACTAAAACTAAGGAGATTGTACTTAAAATATTCAACCAGTAAGACATTTGTTTCTTTTACATTTTCACTTCCATGGCTTACTACACCTTTTCCAAGTATTTTGATAGAGGAGTCATTTCCAAATGCAACACTGCCACTTTTTCCTTTCCTTAGGCTGATGAATTTGTTTTAGTCCCCATTCATGTTTGTTGAGAACCCACTATCTATGTACCATTTGTATTCTTTATTTTCAGCAAACAATGCTAATCAACAATATTCCTTCTTTGGATTCTCTTTCCTTTCTCATACAATAGTCTATTTGATAATAAGATCATCTTCTTTCATATTTTTGCAATCTCTTGATTTGTGACCAAGATTATTGCATTTGTATCATACAATGTTCTGATCCATCGATGGATCAAATAGATTGTAATTTCTATTGACAAATCCATGAGCATTTCCAGATCTACTATTTACATGATTTCCTTATTTATATCCATAATCATTTTTGTTTCTCACATAGTTGTTTCTTGCATTTATTTTACAGTGAATTTCTTTGTGTCCAAAGTTTCTGCAAGCATAACAATGACCAAGAAAAATATTCTCATACCTAGTAGAAAAGGAAATTCTTGGCGTCTCACCCCTTCTGAATTATGATCTTCTATACCAGTTGGAGGTGTCATGTTCATGTTGTTCTTCAACTCCCTTTTGTTTGTTGATTCCACTTCTTAAGGTATTTGCATAGTTTATGGAATTTCCTTCATCTTCCATGTATCTTTTATATGTGTCTATTGTCTTCAAACTATTTTCATATCCAATTTTTATCTTATCGGTAGTTGATATCTATTTGCTAATAATTTCATCTAACTTTTCAATACTTCTTTCAAATTTCTCGTAGTAATTAAACTTTTCCATTATTGACATCAACTCTTTTCTTGTGTGATCCACTTCTTCTTTTAATTTCTCATAATCTTTAGTATTCTTGGATTTATCTAACTGCTCCTTCAAATCATCAATTGTCTTTTCAATCTCATGATTCTCTTCTTCACAAATTTTCAATTCGTTTTTTAACTCTCTGTTTTTGTTTTTGAGCTTGATATTTTCTTCTCCAGCATGCTTCAATTTTTCAATACTTTCTTCATATTCCTGTTCACTTTATGTGATTTCTTTGCTTCCCCACAAATATTTTGTGTTTGTTTCTTCTGTCTCTACATCAGACTCTTCTTCAGAATTGATTTCATCTGTTTTAGAATTTTTGTGGTCATCATTATTAGTTTCTTGAGTTATGAAGAGAACTTCCCTTACTTCCCTTTCTTCTCCATTGCTTTCATTTGAAGAAGTGTTGTCCTCCTTCGAGCAAAGACTCTTTTTCTTGTGGAATATTTTATTTTCTTCAAAAGGGAATTTCTTAGCATAGTGTCATATTCTAGCACAATAGAAGCATATCAAAGTTAACTTATCTTTTTGTTTGTTGGTTCCCTTCTTGAGCCTCCTTATGAAATATGCTTCTTCTTCATCTAATTCATCGCCTAGTATTTCTTCTACCATGTTCTCTTTGTTCCTTGTTATATTCATGACTTTAAAAGATTCTTCTCATTTCATATGTTGTGAGGGTCCCATGTAGTTCATTCATTGTCATTTTGGTCAAATCCCTAGATTCATCAATGGTCAAGACCTTGACATCATATCTCAAAGGAAATGATCTCAACACTTTCTGTACAACCAAGGATTCTTTGAATTCTTCTCCTAATACTTTTATGGCATTGACAACTTCATCTACTCTGAGTAAATAGGTTGATATATTCTTTTTCATTCATTTTTAGATTTTCAAACTATGGTTTGTGTCGTTGAAGCTTGACTTGCTTGACTTTTGAATTTCCTTCATAAATATTTTGAAGTTTGTTCCAAACCCATTTAGTTGTGTTGCAACCCATCACCTTGCTAGAAACATTTGGTGTCAATCCACTTATGATAACATGCCTATCCTTTGAATTACAACTCATTAATTTCTTCTCATCTGGATCAGTTGGAGTATTTTTCAAAACTTTATGGCCATTGACAATTAAGAGCTAGATATCCACTCCTAAATCTCTCAAGTAAGTTTTCATTTTGTTGCTCCACTATGCATAATTGTTTCCATCAAATGGTGGAATCACATATGGAATGTTTCCTTCCATTTTTTTCTCACGATATTCCTTCCACTGATTAGACTATTCTAAAGGTAACCTGCTCTGATACGAATTGTTGATATTGAGAGGGGAGGTGAATCAATATCAATTACAATTTAGAACCTTTTAAAAACTTTAACTTTTCAATCAAATAAATGCATCCCAATATATAGTAAAGAGAAGAAGAAAAAATACACAGTGCACAATAAAATTACGTGGAAATCAAAATGGAATAAAACCACATAATTTTTTTCTTATTTAATAACAAAATTACATTAACAAGAAGCTACATCTTCCAAGATTATCCATCTCCAACTAGAAGGAGACACCAACCCCCTGATTTATAGGCACCATCCTGAAGGAAGCTAAAACTCCCTAGATTCTTAAGTTCCAACTAAAAGGAGGCTCCAACCCCCTTTCCTTTCCCCTTCCTTCCACCCTCAAATATGCATATAAAAGAATCAACCTGTCACTATCATTGTCATGGCCACTATCACTATCTCTGTCACTATCATTGATAAATCATTGTCATCATCATCAAACTGGGTCCATATAGAGATCCTAGGTCCACACGGGTCCACATATAAACCCCAATAACCTCACGATAACATCATGACAAGTTTACCACACAAATAGTTTCAACATAATTCACCACCATTGTCAGTTCTCAACGCCTTAATCTTCTTATCTGTCTAGTTTTCAACAAGATATTTAAACTCTTTAAATTTCTCAAAAACCTATGATTTCTTTCTCAAGAAATATATGCATGTATTTTGGGAAGAATAATATATGAAGGAGGTATAATATATGGATCCACCAAGTGAAGGGACTATGAAAAGCCCAAACAGATCACTATGAACCAGTTCCATAATCCCTTTTTCCCTGGTTGCTATAGATGGGAACCTAACTTGATTTTTATTTTTTTCCATATATGTAATGTTCACAAAAATTGACTTCCATATTACAATAAGGAAAACCTTCGAGCATACCTTTGTTGTGCATAGCTCAAATTCCTTTTTCTCCATTGTGTCCCATCCTCATGTGCCATACAATGGTCGGGTCAAATGGATGAGGAATTGTCGAGTTGGTTTGAATCAACTCAGCTTGAGATGATGCGAGTCAAGTCAAAGGAAATTTGACTTTAGGAACAAAAATGTTCTTATATCTAGTTGAGTTAACATTCCCCAACCATTTGTATAAGGTTCCAATCTGAACTCTTTTCATTTAGACCATTGCACCCCTGACCATTTTTCACCTATCCTTATGAAATAGGGTGTTCACACTTACATCTCTTATCTTTCTGACATATATCATGTTTCTTTCCGAACCCAAAATATGGAGCACACTTGGAAGGGTTCTACTCCTCCCATCCCGAAGTATCAGTTAGAGTCTATCCCATCCAACAATTTTAGTTGTCGAGTCATCCCCCAATAACACATCTCCCCCTTCATATCTCTTATGTTCATAGAACTAGTCTCTATGTGGTGTCATATGAAAGGACACTCTTGAGTCGATCAACCAAACATTTTGATATGACTGTGTATTGGTCAATGCCAGATACATATCTTCTCCTTTATCCTAAGTATGCTTTCTTTCAGTCGACTGCTTCTCATTGGATCCTTTACTAATTTCTATCTCCTTCAACTTGCATTCCATTTTGTAATGCCAAAATTTACCACATTTCCAAAATATTCTTGTGAACTGAACTAGGGATTTAGATCTAGTAATGTTGGAATGAGTTCCAATCCCAATATTAATATCGGTACAAGTACAAACACCAATATAACAATGGTGACACAACCACCATAGGAGCAAGGAGTCCCATATGGATATGGATCTAATAATGGATACCCATATGCATACATGTTTGAATATGGATATGATGGATATCAATATTATTATCCAGAACAATACCCTTAGTATCCCTCTGATTATGCAAGATTCCATCAATATTCATACACTCTACCACCACCACACACTCCATCAACAAATTTTGTTGTGAATATAAATCAAAATGGCCAAAATAACAACCAAGGTCATAATAACAATTATTATGGACACCTAGGTGCTTATAAATTTCAAGCAACAACACCACAACCACAACATCACTCTTATCATCAAAAACTACAATTACAACAACCACAACAAAGGAGATTTGAAATAATGGAAGGGAAAAAGTCCCAAAGTGGAATTGGGAGTGGGAGTGGTGCTATAATTTTCTAGGATGAGTACAACCTTCCAAGATTTATCCCTTGATATGCCAATGCAAAGTTTTTTGTTATCAAATATTATAATAAGGAGCATGTCCTTAGTGCAAGGAGTACTATCAATCGACAACAACTGGTTTCCCACTCTTTATGACCACTTTGGTATGTGAAACTCCGGAAGAATGCAAGGATTGCAAAGGCCAAAAATCCTTAAGGTCGAAGTACCGAAGGACTTGGTTCCAACATCAGCCACGTGATAAGGTAAAGAAGATATAAAGAGAGAGCAAAGGGAATAGAAGTAAATAATACCTCAGACATTTGAACACAGTCTCATGTAGAAGAATAAGAGCGGAAATAAAAATCGCTAACACAACAACACTTGGAATGGATAATCTCATGGTTTTGATCCCACGGTCAGAAAGGGAAGTGGATTGAAGGAAGTGCCTATCTGCAGAATTTGAAGTTGATTAGGTTAATTTTTATTACAATCTATTGTCAATGAAGAGGCACATTGATTCATTGAAAAGACACAATGGTTTAGTGGTGCACATTGTTTGGAAGGATATATAGACTCATAAGAATGAAGAATGAAAGTATGACTCAGGGTGATATCTGAGTAAAACTGTGCAGTGAGGGTCGAAGGGAGGATCTAGGGAGGATTTTAGTCCTCTATAGGTTGAATCCTGAACAACATGGAGTTGCAGCTTCCTTTCAAGTTGGTTCTTGAATAAAACAGGGGGTCGGTGCCTCCTTTAAAGTTGGTGCTTGAATAATATAGGGGTTGGAGCCTACTTTCAAGTTGGTTCTTGGAGAAGTAGGGATTTGTAGCTTCTTTTAATAGGTGCTTAGAAAAGAAGGGGATTTGTGTCTCCGAGAGTTGGACCTTGGTGCTCTTAAGAGGATTGATGTACTTCACAATCACAGATCATTCTCTATAAACTTTGTAATTCTTGTTAATTATATTTATATAATTGATTTTAAATACAAATCCATTGTTGATCTATTGTGGTGATTAGTAAAATAACAAAGTAATTACTAATTGTTTAAAAAAGAAATATTGATTCACACCCCCTCTCTCAGTATTTCCAACAATTGGTATCGGAGCAGGTACCTTTAAAACAGTCTAATAACTGGAAGGTATGTTCTGCATAATCCAATGGATCAACAAGAAGGAATGTCTTCCACCAGAGCACCTTTGTTCAAAGGGAATAATTATACACTTTGGAGTGTGAGGATGAAAGGCTATATAATGTCCCTGGGTTGTGATATTTGGCAATTTGTAGACTATGGGTACACTTCACCTGCTACTCCTCACACAGACACAACCAGAAAGAAGTTTTGTAATGAAAATGAAAGAGTAGCCAATGCCATCTGAGGAGGATTAGCCAATCCTATATTTGTGAAATTAATGCATTGTAAGTCAACAAAAGAAATACGGGAAAAGATAAAATTCATATATGAAGGAGATAGAAAAGTCAATAAGGCCAAACTACAAACCTACATAACACAATTTGAAAACTTGAAAGTGAAAGAAGAAGAGAACATAGCATAATATCTTTAGAGAGTAGATGAAGTAGTCAACTCAATCATAGCATTAGGAGAATAACTCACATATCAACCCATTGTCCAAAATATCTTGAGATCTTTACCCGTGAGATATGATGCCATGATTTCTACTCTTGAAGACATATGAGATCTTGATAATCTCGCAATGGATGAACTACATGGGATCCTCAAAGTGTATGAGATGAGAACAAGGAAAGAAATACCAACAAAAGGAGAAACAACTTTCAAAGTATCTAAAGCAAAGACTAAACAAGAGAAGGTATCCAATGAAGATCAGTTAGAGATATATGATGAAGAAAAATATAACTTCATGAAGAAACTCAAGAAAGGAACTAGAAGATATCTAGGAAAGTTTCCTCTAATATGCTTTAACTGTGGAAAGATTGGACATTTTTCTACCAAATGTCCCTATCCAAAACAAGAATAAAGTGATAATAAAAGAACTTTCAAAGAACAGAAGAAGATCCAAATAAAAGACAAAAGGAATGTCTAAAATAAGAAGAAGACCCTTTACATTGAAGAGAACAACAACTCATTTGAAGAAAGTGAAGAAGAAGAGAAATCTAAGAACCTATTTATTGGTATAAAAACACAAAATAATCACACCAAAAATAACTTTGAGATTGAAGAAGAAAACTCTGATGTTGAAGGAGAAGTAGATCTTGAAGTAGAGTTGATCAGTGCCCTGGACAAACTTATAAAGTGCAAAGGAAGAATAAATCATTAAGAGAACAATTGTCAGAATATGAAGACACACAAAAATCATGAGAAAGAGAAGTGTCAAAGATCATCAAAGAAATAGGAAAAGTCATCAATGATTTAAAGACTCAACTCCAGGAAGCCAAAATAATTGAAGAAGTCATTATGAAACAACTCAATGATAGGGAACAAGACTATGAAAAGATAGAAGTTGAAATTGCCCTACTAAAAAAAGAAATTGAAAAGGAAAAGAAGCAGTCAATGTTTGAGAATAGTTCGAATATTTTGAATGATATTATTAACAACCAAAGATCACCAAATGATAAAATAGGATTGGGATATGATCAAAATTCAAACTCTACTTCATATAAAACTGATAAACAATCAATCAGATGTGCAAATGCTCTTAGAAGTTCCTTTAAGAGAAGACAACAAGATACAAATGACACCATTAAAGAATGGTTTTAATAAGCAAGCACCTCCTCCAGAAAGAAAAAACAACGATCAAAAGAACTCCTAATAGCTACCAACATATCTTTCTTGGATATTTCTATTCATGCAACAACTTTGGACACAAATCAATACATTGTAAAGCCTATAGAAATTACAAACCAATAAATATCTAGAGATATAAGAACAACAAAGATGATGTAGAGAAAATAAATTATAATTCATTCTCTCCTTCACAAGAGTACAATGTTGAATGCCACAAGTGAAACAACTATGGCCATAAATCCAGTGAATGTAGATTACAATGCAACCCTTGAAAATGAAAAACTCTAACAAACATGATAGAAGATATGGAAATAAAAACATATAGAAGAAAAATTAACAAAATGTAAAGTGGCTTTGTATGCACAGAGCAAAAAGTGTCAGTGGTATATTGATAGTGGATGCTCAATACATATGACGAGATGAAGAAAAAATTATCACTTTGATAAAAAAGGGTAAAGGTAAAGTCACTGTTGGAGATAATCTATCTTTCAAAATACTAGGAAAAGACATGATTTCTTTGAGAAACGATTTAAGAAATAAAGCAAAAAACGTGTTGCTAGTAGAAAATTTAAAACATAATCTACTGAGTGTAATCCAAACCTGTGATCAAGGACATATACTCATTTTTTACGCCCAAAAATGTGAAATAAGAAAAGAAAGATGAGGAAAATTAGTTGTTATTGCACCAAGAACCTCAAACTATGTGTATATATTAGATATTGAGGAGGAAGAAGAATGACATATGAGTCAAATAGATGAAAGTTGGCTATGGAACTAGAGGATGGGACACTTGAGATTTGATAACCTGATCAAATATATTAAAAAGGGAGTTGTAAAAGGCACGTCAAAAGTCATCAAGCCTTCAGATCATGTTTGCAAACACTGTCAATTAGGGAAGCAGACAAGATTCAGATACAAGACAAAAGAACATTATACATCAAAACCCTTGGAGATTGTTCACAATGACCTCTGTGGGCCCTCTAATACTAAAAGCATACAAGGGGAACACTACTTCATGTTGATCATTGATGACTACACGAGAATGACCTGGGTATGTTTTCTCAAAGAAAAATATGAGGAATTTAAAAAATTTTAAGCATTCAATACTTATGTAGAGAATGAAACATATCTCAAAATCAAATGTTTAAGATCGGATAATGGAGGGGAATTTAAATCTAAAGAATTCAATAAGTTTTGTGAAGATCATGGAATCAAGAGACAGTTCTCAGCTCCAAGAACTCCTCAATAGAATGGAGTCGTTGAGAGGAAAAATAAAACTATTCAAGAGGCTGCAAGAACTATATTGAAAGAAGCCAAGTTCCCAGACAAATTTTGGAGATATGAAATATATGGAACAATCCACATACTTAACTGAGCACGACTAAGAGATAACAATGAGAAAACACCTTATGAATTATGGTTTTTAAGACCAACATCTGTGAAACATTTCAGAGTCTTTGGAAGGAAGTGTTACATCAAGAGGGATGAAGATAATATAGGGAAATTTGACTCTAGATCAGATGAAGGTATATTTATGGGATATTCACCTAACAAAAAGGCTTACAACTTCTATAATGTAATATTGCACAAAATAGTGGAAAGTGCAAATGTAAAAATAGATGATCTAAAATTGAGAAAAATCAAATCTCAAGATGAATAAAAAATTGATGAATGGAGAAGAACTAGTGATGGTGAAGAAGATGATGATTCACAACATGAAGAAGATATTTAATAACTACAAGATAATGAATCACAAACCGATGAAGAGAAGGATGAGGAAGAAACACCCTTGCCAAAAGAACCATAAAAAATAGTTCAAAAGAATCACCCTGAAAATAAAATTATAGGGGATAAAGAAGTAGGAGTAGAAACAAGAAGGAAACTTAGATTTGATTCCGAACAAGCAATGATTTCAATAATAGAACCCAAACATTTTATATAAGCCAACAAGAGTGAAGACTGGATAAAGTAAATGAACGAGGAACTTGATCAAATTGAGAAAAATCATACATGGGAACTTGTCCCTAGACAAAAAGACAAGAATGTGGTAGGAACCAAGTGGATATTCAAAACAAAACTCAATGAGAATGGATAGATCATAAGGAAAAAAGAGAGATTTGTATGCAAAGGATATGCCCAAGTGGAAGGTATTGATTTTGAAAATACTTTTTCCTTAGTAGAAAGACTAGAGGCCATCATAATGTTTTTTTGCATTTGCATGCTTCAAAAACTTCAAAATTTATCAAATGGATGTCAAGTCAGCATTCTTGAATGGAACATTAGAAGAAGAACTATATATTGAGCAACCATAAGGATTCATATTAATAGAAAATAAGGACTATGTGTTCAAACTAAAGAAGGCTCTGTATGGTCTTAAACAAGCCCCTAGAGCATGGTTCTCAAGACTGGATCAATCTCTGCAAAAACAAGTATATAAAAGAGGGACTACTGACAACAACCTATATATCAAAATTAAGGATCAAGATATGATTTTTGTGGTGGTATATGTAGATGATATCATATTTGGAATTAATCTTAATATACTAAGAAAAATGTTTGCTACAAAAATGTAGAAAGAGTTTGAAATGTTTATGCTAGGAGAACTGACTTTCTTCCTAAGATTACAAGTCATTCAAACAGATAAAGGAATATTCATTTCCCAAACCAAATATATCAAATAAATGTTATAGAAATTCCAAATGGAAGACAATAAACCCATGTTCACTCCCATGGTCACAGGATGCAAACTAAGTCCAGATGATGATTCACCAAGAGTAGACCAAACCATGTACAAAACAATGGTTGGTAGCCTATTATATGCAACAATAACAAGACCATATATCTTGCAAGATGTAGGAGTAGTAGGTAGATTTCAATCTGCACCTAAAAAACTCACATGAAAGCAGTAAAAAGGATATTCAATTATCTTAAAGGAACACTGGAGTTTGGTTTATGGTTTCCAAAAATAAAATATTTTACATTAACTGCATATACTAATGCAGATTGGGCTGGTAGTGTAGATGACAAGAAACGTACTAGTGGAGGAGAATTCTACCTGGGAAAGTGTCTGGTATCATGGTTAAGTAAAAACAAGACATCTATATCACTATCTAGACAAGAAACATAATACATTGTTGTTGGATCTTGCTGCACACATGTAAACTCAATGAAATAGAACCTAGAAGATGTACAAGTGAAATATGATCATCCAATCACTATTAAATGTGACAACACCAATGCCAAAAATATCTCTAAGAATCATGTTATGCATTCTAAAACCAAGCATATCCCAATTAAATAACATTTTCTGAGAGATTAGGTTTCTCAAAAGGTAGTCAAAGTGGAATATATTGATACTAAAGAGCAAATTGCAAACATATTCAGAAAACCTCTACCAAGAGGTACCTTTGAAAATATTATACAGAAATTGGAAGTAATTCCCATACCTCATTAAAAACTAAAAACTAAAAAGGGTAGCACATGGATAGGGGGAGCATCACCTCAACATCACCTCAGGGAGAGCGAAGAAATTTCCCTTCTGTCATTGTTATCAAAGGGGGAGAATACACAGTAAAACTCAGTTAAGATAAATAGTTTTTACCTTGTTTCCACCAATGCCAAAGGGGGAGAATGTTGGACATGGTGTTATGTTGTCATTGATGTCAACGAGAGTTAAATGGATTTATCATCCAGACAAGTATCCAACTATCCCAGTTGTAGGAATTGACAGTAAAGAACGAAGAACAATGTTGATCATTAGATCAAAATAAGAGTACGATCATACAGTAAAGAACGAAGAAACGATCTTGATCATTGGATCAAAATGAAATCATGATCATACGACAACCAAAAATGTTTAAGTATCATATTCTATCTATGTCACTTAAGTAAAATTCCAAGTATAGTTCATTAGGGAAGTAACATAATTTGGGGATGCATTTTGATGACACCATAGAATAGATATGAGTCCGCGAGCCTGAGAAAAATCACTGAATAATTTTTCTAAGTATAGGTTCATATTGGAGGCTATGTAAGTTGGGGGTTCATTTTGATGACATAATAAAAGAGATATGAGTCCGCAAGTCCGAGAGTCCGCGAGCCCGAGAAAAATCGCTTAAGAATTTTTCTAAGTATAGGTTCATTTTGGAGGCTATGAAAGTTGGGGGTGAATTTTGATGACACTCGAGAAGACATGTGAGTCTTCAAGTTTGAGAGTCCACAAACCCATCACATGAAATAATTCTAAGTAAAATTCCATGTTTAAAATGAATAAGAACAATCCACTCAACGATTGATTATATCCAAACTGTCGATCTGTTTAAAGCACCTAGATGAAATATGGACCTTCCATCTCACCCGACGATTAAGTCAGAGCCGTTAGATCAAGCAACCTAGAGCCATGATTAAGGAGGGAGACATGTGGTAGAAGACAAGTATGACATATGGCCCAATTAACTGGTGACAAGTGTCAAGGTCCATTTGGCACATAAGGTCTGTGAAAGTCACAAATCATGGTGATATGTGACACACATACTATGGTTCCACATCAACCTAGGTGACATCACCATGCCATGTCACTCCATGATTACAACCTCAGGGGATGTCCAACTTATCCTACCAACAAAATGCCCGAAGCACCGAAGGATGAATTCATGAAATAATGTTGGTCACTGATATAAGATCCTCTAGAATATTTCTCGATCATTCAATCGAGTACAATGGAAGGATAAAATAAGGAGTACTATCAACCGAAAGCAACAGGCTGCCCACTCTTGATGACCACTTCAACATGTCAAACTACAAAACAATGCAAGGATTGAAAAGGTCGAAAATCTCAAAGGCCAAAGTACTAGAGGACTCGGTTCCAACACCGATCACGTGATAAGGTAAAGAAGCTATAAAGAGAGTGCAAAGGGCCTAGAATTAAATAAGCCCTCAGACATTTGAATACGGTCCCATGTAGAAGAATAAGGGTGGAAAGAGAAAGTGCAAACATAAAAACGCTTGGAATGGATAAGCTTGTGGTTTCGAGCCCATGGTCACAAAGGGAAGCGGATTGAAGGAAGCCCCTATCTACAAAATTTGAAGTCGACTAGGTTCATTTTTATTACAGTCTATCGTTAATGAATAGGCACATTGATTCATTGAAAAGACACAATGGTTCAATGGTGCACACCATTTGGATGGATATATAAACTCATAAGAATGAATAATGAAAGTGTGACTCAGGGTGATATCTGAGTATATGCTACCTGAGGCAGAGTCATGGGAATACAATTGCAAAGTAAAATTGTGCATTGAGGGTGGATGGTAGGAGCTAGGGAGGATTGTGGTCCTTTATAGGTTGAAGCCTGGACAGGAGGGAGTTGCAACTTCCTTTAAAGTTGGTGCTTGAAGAAAATAGGGGGGTCGATGCCTCCTTTCAAGTTGGTGCTTGAAGAATATATGGGGTTGGTGTGATACCCCAAAATTTTGAATTTTAAACTTATTATTTTTTCTTTTTGTTTAAAAGCATATTTTTTTTTATCTTAGTGATCTAACTCAAAAAATTTATTGTTTTATCTTATTATTTTATTAATAAAAGAGAAAGACGAAACACATGTGAGGTGGGACTGCTAGAAAATAAAATCCAAGGATACAAAGAGAATGACCAAGTGACAACAGAAGGGGGACAAGTGGCGAAGATCGGTTGAGTTAACTCAACGAAAGTGAGAGAAGATCTTAGTATTTTTTAGGAACATGTGTAAAAATTGGATTGACATGTGGTCAATGAATTAAAAAAATAAATTTGGTAAGTGGTCAATGAGGAGGCTCGAACAAGTGTCAAAGACCTAGGAAAACATTAAAATGAAGGAAAAACAAGAGAACGGGATGCCATTCTGATTCAGATGAGAAATCCAAGAAGTAATGAAATGACACATAAAATATTCACATAAATCTTGGAACCCTATACTCTGCAAGAGGTCACTTGGTTGGTTTGGATCAAGATTTAGCTCGGGGTAACATAGTAGGCATACATGGCATATCTGATCTAAATTTGGGATGAACAACCCACCTTACGTGTGTTTTCCCCTAAGGGAATTCTGTTACAGGTTTTTTTTATAGTCCGCATCTTCCATTCAGTTCTGAATTTGAATATTATTTCTTCAAGATTCTATGGATAATCTATTTTGATTTGCTTAGTGTCTAAATATTCAATTAGTATTTTAATTATCATTCAATTGATGTTATGGATATATAACATTATTATCATGTATAATTTTACTATACAATTGCCATGATAAATATCAAAGCTAACGATTTTTTTTTGTTTGCTAGTTTGTCTGTGACCTGCAGGACTAGACTGTGGCTTGAGAAACCATGACTCAGGGGCATCTAAGCCATCAAAATCACCCAGGTATCACACTTGGCCTGAGCCACACCAACCATTAACATGGATGGATTTTTTGTCGCCGTAGGTTTCGAACTGGTGACTTTAACATCACGGAGTGCCTTAACAACACACTTTGTCACCAACTGTCCTACACCTCGGGGACCAAAGATAACGATTTTATCTATATTCTATGTGAAGTGTTTAAACAAACTCGAAGGACATAGAGAAAAACATACATATGACAAACATACTAGATGCAAAACCAATAGGTCTTTTGTGATAAATACATAGAGGGGAAAATCATATTATATGCAATGAATAAGCTATTATCAAGAATGATAAATATATTATCATAGATAACTTTGAAATATACACACATATAGGAAATTGAGTACATGCAAAAAACGAGAGAAATGTATAGACATGGCCATAAGGAATCTCTAGAATAAATATACATACAAAAGAATATATACATATAACCCGTGAATTCAAGACCAGAAGACATTGTCACTTCTATGGTCATAATATAACGAAATGCTAAAGTTATGTGTTTCATTGAAAAAAAACCGATAAGTTCAACAGTAGAATCAAATTGGTCAACTCTGTAAATCTTGGAAAATTTCCTATATCAATAAGTTATCAGTAACATAAACGGTGTCAACCCAACTCTATAAGCGGCGGGAGAAAAATACCTTTTAATATATATACAGATTACTCTATCCTAAATTTTAACTCTAATAAACAAATTACAGAATCCTCTTGCATATGCAAACTACCCGGTTACATAGAAAACTAGCTATAAACTAAAATGGGTTTAAATGATTTAACCATCTAATTAAATTTGAATTCGAATGGGCTATCGAATATTCATTCACAACAAGGGTCTATGAGGGAAACCAAAGTACCCTTTTAAAGGTTGAGTACCTTGTCCAAGGATTTGAGCCATTACCTGTCAGCAAAGGATGCAATAATTGAAGTTAGTATAATACCCGCAAAATTAATCTCTTCACAAAAGGAAAAAGGTTGTCGAAAGAAAGAAATACTTACAAGACTTTCAAATAAGATTTGGTGTATAAACCCTATCGTATCTGGTTGAACAATACCTGCATTAACCCAAAAACAAGTTATAAAAGAAAACTCAAACTTACATAGGTAAATGACGAAAGGGTAGAGTATGAAACTCTTACCACAAATAATTCGGTTCCGAGTTAGATTTCCTATAGAACGCCTCAATCAACCAACAACAACTCTCTCAGCTCTAATGGGTACCCTCGGAAAACAACAAGGGGCCCATCATTAGCCAAGCATCCAAATAAATTTCATCATAACAAAGGAACGAGAAACATTAAACGAATTAATACCAAGTTTCATGCTAGAATACTCTGTGGCGCTCTCCATATCTAAAACTCAAAATAGGGTTATGGTAGCAATAATAGATAAATTTTATTCAGAAGAAAGAAAATGTGTGCAGGATAGTAGGTTTCTCGACAAGCCACCACTCTCGACAGAGTTCATAATGGGACTATTAAACCAGGTAAATACCTGAACTCCAAACAAGATTATAACCAGACTTTCAATGACAAAGAAAGATAGAGAAAATGGATATAAACATCAAAATGTCGGATAGGAAGCAAATAAATTCCATGATTATGGTAAATGAAAACTAAGAACGAAGAAAACGAAAACCCTAGTGATCCAACAGGTAACCTCACCTTCCTATGGAAGTTTTCTAACAATGAATTGGAAATACGAAAAACTATGTGGAATGGTCGAAACTTACCCTCCTGACTCTTACTCTAAGAAAACCACACTTGGCACATGGAGAGACTTCCATGAGAAAAAAAGGGACACATGTTATTTATGAGCATAGGGTACGTTCAACCCAAAATTCATTAACTGCCAACCACCCCTGCTTTATTATCCCCAAGCATGATTAACGCTGACCAAAAAACATAATAATAAGTATGATTAATAGTTTGTCACTTATGTTTTCCACGACCGGAGGGTTGGATTAAGTCTCAAGTACTTGTAACACTATCAATCCACCAACTTGTGTTTCTATAACAAAGGTCGTGACAAGGTTCTCCCTTAGGGAGACCAATGAATGTCCTTAGCACAATTGTATACATAAGAGTTTCAACCAAAAATTTAATCTACCACCAATAATTGTAACATAGTTTTAAATTTATGACATTAAGACTATGAAGTAGGACATGTAATTACTTGGTACTTTTTAAGGTAAGATTATTCAAGGGTAGGAGTGGTCATGTTAATGATATTTAAATAATTAAGTATTGTTCCTATTAATGTTATGGAATATATATAATAAAAAAAAATGGGTGTGTGACATAATGGTATCATAGCTTTAGGAACCACACTTGGCCTTATTAGCTCAACTACGAAGACTAATTTACTATTGTTATATTTCTTCTTACCACTAGGAATAATATTGTGATTTTCAGGAAGGATGACAGAAGTACCTATTCTACCTGAAGAAGGGTCACATCAAAATGAACCAGAAAATCCTGAACAAGGAAATATATGGGTTAATTTGAAAGAAAGCAAGAATAACAGACAATCATAATTAATTCAGACTCTATTGGGTCTAAGAGATGAACTGAAAACTGTTAAGGCAAATAGTGAATGAATTATAAAGACACAAGAAGAACTTAATGCAATACTATTAGACAAGAAATGTAATCATAATTCTAGCACGAATAAAGATCAATTTTCCAGTAATTCAAAAACTGATCTACACAAGAAGAAGTCTAGGAAATTACATTCAACCAATGACGAAATAAGCTTTTAAAGAAAATGAAACTTCAAGTGAGGATATTGCCAATTTAGAACAAATAACTAAAAGTAAACATAAGCATCATGGGGAATTTATGTGAGAATTTAAGAAAATAAAATCTCCAATATTTAATGGTGAGATTGAGACTGGAGAAGAGGCGAAAGATTGGCTTTTAGGGATGCAAAAATAGTTTTAGATATATAATTATTCAAGTGAACTTAAAGCAAGAATGGATATCTATAATCTGACTGAGAAGGAAGATATTTGATGGCAAGATATAAAACAAGTAAAGAAGATTAAGGAACATAAAATCACTTCGAATTTTTTTAAGAGATATTTTAAGAAACAAATCTATCAGAACAATATTATGAAAGTAAGGCTAAAGAATTTTGTGAATTGAAATTGGGAAGTTTAACCATGAAGGACTTTTGTAGAAAATTTCTAAGCTTATTACGCTATGCACCATATATTGTGGATGAAAAACCAACGATACAACGCTTCTTGAGTTGCCTACCAGCCTCATATAAATACATGATTGAATTTGACAATCTTAAGACTTTAGAGGAAGCTATGCATAAGGCTACATTATGTTTTGAACAACACAAAACCATAAATGAAAATACTAAAAACTGGAAGGGAAAGGAAGTTGAAAGGTTTGATCCACGAAGAAAAGACATAAAGTTTTTAAATAAGAACTTTGCAAAAGGGTTTTGGGGAAATAACTACAAAAATAATAAGCCTTATAACCCATCGGATAACAAAAATGAAAAACCAACAACTTTTTATAACAAAGAAACTGCCCAAAAAGAACCAGTAAAGTGTTGGGAGTGTGGTGAACCACATTATTTCAAGGATTGTCCTCACAGAAAGAAAAACAACAACAATATACATACAATTTGAGAAACTACTATAGTTAGAGAAATAACAAGGAGTACCCCAAAGATTAACGCATCCTTGGAGAATAGACAAGCAGATCATCAAGCTTCCATGGTGGAAGTAGAAGGTATGTTGAATAATCAACCAATTTCTATTTTGATTGATCAAGATGTCAGTCTAAGTTATTTTTCACCTAAGATAGTAGGAATTTGTAAGTTACGAAAGGAAAAAATTGAAAAGGCATGGTTAGTACAACTTGTTATAGGAACAAAAAGGAAAATTCTGAACGTTGTTAAAGGCCATGAAATTAGTATGAATGTCTTTAAAACTCAAGCATATTTGAATATTTTGCAACTAGGGTCATATGATGTATTAATCAATATGGATTCATTAGAAAAGTATAAGGTAATTCTAAACTGCTATGATAAAACATTTACTTATGTAGATGACAATGGTAACATTATTAATATCAAAGGAATACCAAGAACCATTAGTTTTAGGAAGATCTCAACTCTACAGATTAAAAGATGTGTTCGTAAGGGATGCAAAATATTTGTTGTTCATGTAATAGAAAATGAAAAAGAAGAAAGTAAAAAGGATATAGAAAATATCCCTATGTTGTAGGAATTTCAAGAAATTCCTGGATTACCTCATAAGAGAGAGATAGATTTCTCCATAGACTTATTACGAGGAGTAGTGCGAGCTTCGAAGGCTCCATATCGGATGAATATCTTGGAACTTAATGAATTGAAATATCAACTTCAAGAATTATTAGACACAAGTATATTCGACCAAATGTATCTCCTTGGGGAGCACCGGTAATATTTGTCAATAAGAAATATGGAACCTTACGACTATGTATAGACTACCGAAAACTTAATAAAATGACAATTAAAAACATGTGTCCCTTACCCCACATCGATGATCTATTCGATCAAGTATGTAGAGCAACAATCTTTTCAAAAATTGATTTACAAGTAAGGTATCATCAAGTAAGGATTAAAGACAAAGATATATACAAAACTGCCTTTAGATCAAGATATGGGAATTATGAGTTTGTAGTGATACCCCTTGGGTTAACAAACACCCTAACCTCATTCATGTGTCTAATGAATAATATCCTAAGTAAATACTTAGATAAATTTGTAACTTTTTTTTATCGACGATATACTAATCTATTCAAAGAATGAACAAGATAATGAAGGACACTTAAGAATAGTTCTACAGATTTTCAGAGAACAAAAGTTATATGCTAAATTTAGTAAATGTGATTTTTACAAGGATACAATTCAATATTTAGGGAACATAGTTTCCAACTAAGGAATAGTTGTGGACCATGAGAAAATAAAATCCATTATGTATTGGACAATCCCAAAGGATGTTTCAGGCATCAGATCATTTATGGGTATACCGGGTTATTATTGGAAGTTTATTGAAGGGTTTTAAAAAATTGCTCATACCATAACATCCCTACAAAAGAAAGGAACAAAATTTATATGGTCTGAAAAATGCCAAGAAAGTTTTGAAAAATTAAAACACCTCCTAACAACAACTCCAATACTAAAAATAGCAGACCCATACAACGAATTCGTTGTATGCACTGATGCATGCATTTAAGGGATGGGAGGAGTATTAATGCAATATAATCATGCAATTGCTTACAAATCTAGAAAGCTTAAGGAAAATGAAAGACATCATGTAACACATGATTTATAGTTAGTCGCAATAATACATGCATTAAAGATGTGGCGACGTTATTTGATAGGACAAAAATTTCTATTATTGTCAGGAAATATTGCCTTAAAGTACCTATTTGATTAAAAAAATCTCAATGTAGGACAACCAAGGTGGTTAGCCTTCTTGAGAGAATATGATTTTGAGATAAGACACATAAAAGGAAAAGAAAATAAGGTAGATGACACCTTGTGAATACATGCAAATGTGATTTATACAGTTACGAGAAGTAATAACAAAACTGACTTAGAGGAAAAGGTCAGGATGGTAGCAAAAAAGGATAAAGAATATCATAATATTAAATCTAAATTAACGAAAAATCAAGCAGAAACTGAAAAATCAGACCTTAGACTTTCTAAAAATGGACTATTGATGTATAAAAAAAGTTTGTATATACCTAAAGCTGAAGGAATTAAATTACTAATACAGATGAAATGCATAAAAATCCATACTCTGGACATCCTGGCTATCAAAAACTAATCACTATGCTAAGGAAGGAATTTTATTGGCCTAACATGAAAGGAGAAACTGCTGAATATTTAGCTAAGTGCATAAAATGTCAACAAGTTAAGGATGAACATCGGTATCTAGCTTGACTATTACAACCTTTACCGGTACCTGAATGGAAATGGGAAATTATAAGTATGGACTTTATAAAAGGTTTTCCTAAAAGTAGAAAACAAAATGATTCTTTAATGGTTGTTGTTGATAAATTAAGTAAAGCAACACACTTCGTACCAGTTAAATCCGCTTATAAAGTTATTAACATAGCTGATATATTTATGAAGGAAAACTTCCGACTACATGGAATTCCTAAAACTGTAATCTCAGATAGAGACACAAAAATTATCAGAAACTTTTGGAAATCCCTATTTAAAGGCTTAGATACACAATTAAACTTCAACACTACTTACCATCCTCAGACAGATGGGAAGACTAAAAGGAATAATCAAATAGTAGATGATATGCTCATAATGTATGTTATGAATAGACCCAACAAATGGGAAGAATATCTACATTTGGTTGAAATTCGCTTATAATAATCATTGCCAAGCTTCAACTAAAATTAGTCCTTTTAAAATTCTTTATGGAAGAAAATGTAACACCACTATTTCCTGGAGTAATATTGTCAATAGATTAATGATAGGACCTAAAATGTTAAAGGAAATGGAACTAACAGTGAAACAAGTACAATAAAATTTGAAAGAAGCTCAGGACATGCATAAAAGTTATGTATATTCCAAAAGAACTTCAAGAGAGTTCAATATTGGAGAACATGTCTATATAAGAGTAAGGCCTAAAATAAGTTCTTTAAGACTGGGTGGGTATACTAAATTATCTCCTAGATATTGTGGTCCCTTTGAAGTGCTTTCACTAATAGGACATGTAGCCTATCAATTTGCACTTCCAGCCACAGTAAAAGGACATAATTTTTTCCATGTTTCATTATTAAATAAATATATAAATGATCCTACTCACATTGTGGATTGGGATATGATACAGGTGGAACCTAAGGGCGAGTTCCTACTATATTTGGATCGTATTCTCGTCAGGAGGGAGCTTACACTCTAGAATCAAGCCATCAGACAAGTAAAGGTGTTGTGGAGGCACCTTTGTCCCGAAGAGGCTACATGGGAAATGGAGGATCATATGCAGAAAACATACCCATTTATATTCCAGAATGACCAGATCATTATTGAATAACACTAAGGACAATGTTAACTTCTAAGGTGGGGGTGGATGTGATACCCTAAAATTTCGAATTTTAAACTTATTATTTTTTCTTTTTGTTTAAAAGAGCATTTTTTTATCTTAGTGATCTAACTCAACAAAATTATTGTTTTATCTTATAATTTTATTAATAAAAGAGAAAGAGGAAACACACGCAAGGTGGGACTGTTAGAATATAAAATTCAAGGATCTAAAGAGAACCACCAAATGACAGCAGAAGGGGGACAAGTTGTGAAGATTGGTTGAGTAAACTCAACCAAAGCAAGACAAGATCTTTGTTTTTTAGGAACATGTGTAAAAATCAGATTGACAGGTGGTCAATGAATAAAATAAATAAATTTGACAAGTGGTCAATGAGAAGGAGGCTCTAACAAGTATCAAATACCTAGGAAAATACTAAAATGAAGGAAAAACAAAAGAATGTGATGCCATTCTGATTCAGATGAGAAATATGAGAAGTATTGAAATGACACATCAAATCTTCAAATAAAGCTTGGAACCCTATACTCTCCAAGAGGTCACTTGGTTGATTTGGATCAGGATTTAGCTCGGGGGTGACAGAGCAGGAATATGTGGCATCTATGATCTAATATTGGGAGGAACAATGCGCTTTACATGTGTTTTCCCCTAAGGGAATTCAGTTATAGATTTTTCTTATAGTCTGCTTCTTCCGTTTTGTTCTGAATTTGAATATTATTTCTTCAAGATTCTATGGATAATCTATTTTGATTTTCTTAGTGTCGAGATATAAGTTATAGATATTGAATTAGCATTTTAATTATCATTCAATTGAAGTTATGGATATATAACATTGTTATCATGTATGATTTTACTATACAATTGACACGATAAATATCAAACGTAAAGGTTTTATCTATATCCAATGTGAAGTGTTTCACTAGCAAATTTGGGTCATTTTGTGACGGTTATTTCGACGCTCTTGCGACGTTATGTCATGGAATTTGCCACGAATCTGGACTCTCTGAAACATCGTTTTGTGTCACATGGAAATTGAGATGAAATTGAATAAACGTTGCAAGAGCGACGCCCCTAGGGAAATTATCACAATTGTGACAAAAAATAAATATCGTCGCCAATACGACAATTTAGGCAAAAATGTGAAACCAACATTTCGTCTCAATTGCGATGACCTTTGTGACGACAACTTTCGTTGTTTACATAGAATTTTTTTTACAGCTATTTAAGTTGTCGTCGCAATTGCGACGACAACTTTTCGTTGTTTACATAGCAAAATTGTCACAACTATTTAAGTTTTCGTCACAAGTGTGACGACAACTTTTCATTGTTTACATAGAAAAACTGTCGCAACTATTTAAGTTGTCGTCGCACTTGCGACGACAACTTTTGTTGTTTATATTGCAAAACTGTCACAACTATTTAAGTTGTCGTCGCACTTGCGATGACAACTTTGGTTGTTTATATTGCAAAACTGTCGCATCTATTTAAGTTGTCGTCGCAAGTGCGACGGGCAATATTTATTTTAAAAAAAATTAAAAATTTATTTGATTTAGTATTACCATTTTAATATTAATATTAATACATGATGCAAATGAAGAGCTTAATGATCTTATTAGAATAGTTTATCAGATGATTAAGGTGAAACAGACCAAAGAACAAGTGAATGAGAGATTCCAAGAATATCAAAATAAGATGAAAATTATTTTTGATAGAAGAGTTAAAGAGATATTTTACTCTTTTACTCCATGAGATTTGGTGCCACATCAATGTTACCAAGGAAGAACATGGTAAAGTCAAGGATATTAATGGAATAGGGCATCAACGAACAATTATGCGACAAGATATTATCAAATATTTAAGGAATCAAAGGAAAGAAAGCTATCAAAGAATGACACTGAAAAGAACTAAACATGGATGAATGAATAATCCTATTGTATGAGAGCATAAATATAAGTAACTCGATTACTTGGTTTCATCACATGCAAAAGATTTAGCCACAAAGATTTTATGATAGTTTTTCGAATGGGGGTACTTATGTTATGATCCAATGGGGGGTATATATGGGGTTGAATGTATATGTAATTGGATTGAATGCATATGTGAAACATTTGAACATATGATTTGGATATATGAATGTACTTGGGTTATTTGGAGGAATTTGTTCCTAACTATAAGGAAGTTGTGCTCCACACTCACATTTGGTGTACACTGTGTATATTGATTGAGCGTGTTATTTTGAGTATTTGGACAATAAATCTTACTTACCCCATGGATTTGCCTTCTAGATATATACTAAGGGAAATTGGTTTACATGGTGTAATCAACAAAAACTGAAATCAATTCTATACTTGTCAAGTTTCTTGTTAGTTCAAACAATATTTTTCTTGACAATCATTATCTTGTTAAAGTGTTTCCATCCTCTTTATTTGGTCATCTTAAAGTCATTGTGCATTTTTATCTAAAAGAAGGTTTCATTTTTAATAAATCTTATTCTGATTATAATATGAATGAACTTTGCTTAATATCCAAGCTTGTATAGAGATGATTTCATTCATTTTGGAGAGTGGTAGTTTATGTTCTTAATATTTGTTTATCCCTAAGACTAATATATGGCATGCCCATTATATTGTTCCCATGATTTGACTACAATGCACACCAACCACCCAACTTAAAATCACATCAAATCAAGGTTGCAAGACTTGGGATTGACGAAAATTCAGGGAGTTTGGGATATGGAAAAACTTGGGAACTTGGAAAAAATTAGTTCAAAACTCTTCAAATAGAAACAACACTCAGAATACAGAAAATTTTGTGCATAAAAAATATTAATGACATTTCCATCCTCAAAATCTATAAAACGACAGGTTTTCCATCAATTCATCTCATCAAATATGATAACAAAAAATATGGCACTTAAAATTAGCCTAAAAAACTTAAACATAAATCAAATATCTTGCATGAGACTATGACATCTTTGCAACAAATTCATTCTAGGTGGTGTTTTAGGTTGTTTGTGCCCCCCCTTTCATACTGTGGTTATAGTGTTTGCACTTGAGCTTCTTGTCATCATTCGATTCAAGTTTGAAGGCATGTTCTCATGATTGATCAAACCACCTATTGGACTTAGGAGACATGGTTAGTCAAGATTCAATACAAAGAAGAGAAGATTATATCACTGTAGGTTGATCCCTGAATTAAAAATGAAGATGAAATCTCCAAAATCAATTTTGCTGAAAATAAGAATACTTTCTTCAAAATCGGAATGCAATTGAAACTAAAGATCTAACATGTATATATCTTGGCTCTCCACCTCCTATTCGGTCTCCAGCCCACAAATACAAGTGTTCTCAAGATTCCAACTGAACCCCAAACAAGAATAACACAACCTGCTGAAAAAAGTTGTTGTGTTCACAGTCCAATTGAAAACTCAAATCAATGAAGATAAAATGACCAAATGAGTGAAATGCATCTTGTTTTTGGGTTATATGCATTTAGGGTTTCCTTTGATGTGTTCCTGCTCATATTTCTCCCTAAAAAAAACACATTTTGGCCTTTTCTCCAAGTCAATTCCATGTGGGATCCACCTTTGCTTAATGGGCGAGTTTTGTCAGGTTTCAACAAGTCTAACAAGTTCAAGTCGGGTTCAACAGGTTTTGGAAAGTTTCATTTATAGGAAATTTTCACAACAAGTTTTCACTGGTTATTCATTTCAACGTTGACCCAACAAACTCACAGACCTTCGACATGTCTCACAACATTGCTTCAAACCAAGGTTGTGAGAATCAGACTCAACAAAAAGTTGGACAGCTTGGGACTAAGCAAAACTTGACAGCTCAACAAGACTTGGCAAAACTCTAAATTGAAAATTAAAATCAAATTTAATTAAAAAAACTCTCAAAATACAAGAAATTTTATGCAAAAAAAATAATATGACATTTTCATCCATAAATCTATAAAACAACAGTTTATCCATCAATTCATCTCACAAATATGATAATATAAAATTTGGCACTTGAAATGTGTTAAAAAATTGAACCATAAATCAAAATTTCAAATAGCTTGGAATCCATCAAATAATAACAAGTTCAACAATTCAACTATTGTACTACATAAATCATGACATAATCA
>SNQJ01S0003590.1:0-10019 GCA_010110895.2 Picea sitchensis
CCTCTTTCACCATTAGAAAGCTTGCTTATATAGCCTTGGAGAGGCTCAACAATCTTGAGATGTCCTTGGGGAAGGTGAGGATTTTCCTCCTTCAGTTGAGGACCTGCCCTAAGATCATGGCTCTATCAGGGATTCGAGCTCAACTGCCTTCCAAGAATGAAAATAAGCTTCCCCTATTCATCTCGACAGCTTAACAACTTCCCAGAATAGGTAGCGCTCCTTCAAAAGGGCTATCAGAGCGTTGTAGCGCCCCTTAGTAAGATTTAGGGGGCGCCAGCGCCCTCAAAATCTATAACGCTCCCTCAAAAGGTCCTGGGAGCGTTATAACGCTCCCTGACAGTGTAAGGGGAGCGCTGGCGCTCCGAGATAGTGTAAGGGGGAGCGCTCCTCTCCAAAACTCAGTTTTTGAGGTGCTTTCAGATGGCAAAAGGTTTGCAAGCCTGTTGACTCATTTCTCCTCTTCCAAATCAGATGTTTGAGGTGTTTCAAGTGTCCTTCTTATGTCGTTATGGGCACGACATAGGCATCATAGCAACATGATTTCTTGTGACACTTGTGAGCAACATACGACACTTGCGACCTTGTGAGCAAAATGAAACACTTGCAACCTTTGTAATGACGACACTTGCGACACTATCAAAGTGAGTAAATTTGATGTGTAACAAACACCACCTAACATATGTCCATAGGCATGTCACCATTCAGGGCCTTGTATGGCCATGATCCTTTATCTTTTGGCGAGATCACTTTCAGTGACAGCAGGGCACCTATGGTACAGTATTGGATACAGCAGAGCTAAGACATTCTCAGGGAGTTGAAGGATCATCTCCAGAAAGCACAGAACTAGCAAAAGGTCCAAGTGGAAAAGCACAGAGTTGATCATACCTTTGAGTTTGGTGACCTGGTTTACTTAAGGCTCCAACCATATAGGTAGGCTTCCATAAAAAGGAGCAGAGCATATAAACTACAATCATGTTTCTTTGGGCCCTACAGAATCAACAGGAAGATAGGGGTTGCAGCTTACGAGCTAGAACTTCCATAGGGCAACAAAATACATAACGTCTTCCATGTCTCCTTCCTTAATAAATCCCTTGGCCAAAACATCAGACCCATTGAGGTATTAACTCCCATGGATGAGGAGGGATAGCTTGTTTTTATTCCGGAGGAGATATTAGAGGTCCGAGAAAAGAGGTTTAGAAACCGAAGCATCAAGGAGTACCTGATCAGATGGAAGGATTTACCCATTGAGGATGCCACATGGGAAAAGGAGCACATGGTAAGAGAAACAGGTTTGGAGTTGCTTGAGGACAAGAAATTTCAAGCATGGGAGACTGTAATGTCCCCCACCTCTTGATTAAGAGGTAATGAGGAGACTCAATGGCATGGGCATCCCCACTAGGCCATATTCTCCCACTAAGGGGGAAAGTCAACTAGACTAAGTTTATATTCTTAAGTTGACTTGAAGATAAAAGGTTAAAAGGAGTAAAAGATAACTCAATAGAAGAATAGAATTTAACTTGGGGAGTTAATCTAACTCAATAGAGGAATAGAAGAAAAAGTATAAATAGAAGGCTGGGGTGCACCTATTAGGCATTCTGGATTTGGTATATTTCTTGTTATTTCTCTTGAGCGTTCAGTTTGGGGGTTTTGTTGTACAAACCCTTGTAAGCAACTCAGTGGTGAAATACCCACTCACCTTATTCCACAGCTTGGTCTCGGGGATGAAATATTCTTCCACACCATTCTACTCTCAACATATTTCCATCTAGCGCTTCAGAAGATAGCAGGATCATATTGTTCTTGTGTTTTCAACAAAGGTGCACCATCACCAAGAGAAGGGTTCAATCCAGCTTATCAGGAGAGCATGTGGCCATTCCGACACTTGGGTTTTATTTGCAGGGGCACAACCATCATTTTGAGGGTTTTTCTGGAGAGTTATCACCATCATCTATTTAGCTTCAGTTTGGGACGTCTTAGAGGCAAAGGAGGCATCCTATGATTCAGTAAATCTCATATCTAGGGAGCTTCACCTGGAATCTAATCCTAAGACTTATCCTACAGGGTTTTCACAACCTGATCTACATTCTTGGGGAGTTTCAGGGAATTTGAAGGCCTTTCACATCATATCCAAATTACCTAGGGTTCCAGGCATCCAGGAGGGCACAACTTTAGTAGAAGATTCAGAGTTTGGAGAATTTTTCCTTGGATGTTCATCTTGAGACTTCAGGAGGGTGATCTTATCACCTTGATCTATCATCTGGCCAAGTTTGGACTCATTTGGAGTCTTCTTTCGGTTGGGCCAAATTATTGAGGGTTTCAGCCTTCTATTAGAGCGTGGCATTCTTTAGCTGGAGGGATTGGCATTCAGATCTGCTTGTATTGATCTTCATTTCTTATTCATCCTTTGGGAGGCTTGTTTTGTATCAGTGGGAGCATTTTTGTAGCAGCTCATACTTGTTATCTATTGGATCCATCTAAGGATTATTCCATATTTACTCTTTCTATTGTATATGATTCATGCTTCTATAATAAAGGTCAGATCTATGCTTGTGTTTTCTATATCTTGATTATATTGTGATCTTGCGTGTTTGGATGAATCTGCTATAAACATCATTTAAATAATTGGAAAACTTCAATAGACACCTGCACATCAGACAAATCAGTGGTAGTTAGTGGTTCCAAGCGAAAAATTTGGCTTGGGATCATTACACTACATATCACAGCTACAAAGAAGAATATGAAGAAAGTACTGATTCGGCTGAAGGAAATTCTTTACCTTTATGCTTTCCTTCATTTAAATTTTTGAAATAAAATTTTAGGATGATCACTAAAGTAGAGGAATGTGTGCTGATGTAAAATCACATCGATTCACTTGAACAAATTGATAAGAAATTGCAGCAATCTTCTCATGTGTTCGATGACCCCGTTGCTTGTTATATGGAAGGTTTTATCAGTTCAAAATTGCAGCCTTTGGTCGAAGATGAATATGAAAATGTTGATGATGATGAGTTATTGTCCAAATTAACCATGTCCTTCTTTCTATCAGGCATCTCATTGTATAAATTTAATACATATCTTCATCCCTTTCATGAAAACCATCAGTTTGAGATTTATGGAAGCATAAATGTAGTTGGAGGGATGATACAAGATGATAGTCTTGTGCAATCTCTTGAAATCAGTTTTCTTTCTTTTCAGGATCCTTTTGTAGCATGTTTGGAAACAACAAATGGACCTAAGTTTTTAAATTTGGTCAATATTGAATTTGATGAGTTTCCATTGAGAGGTTTTTCCCTTTCAATACTGATCAAAGATACACAAGGAATTCAACCCATGGACAAGAAACTTGCATGGTTGCACTGGATTTTTGATTCAACCTAATCAAATAACTCAGAGATTAGCTTAGTGTAGGTAGCAGTTTGAATAAGCTCAGCATGGCGAGCATTTCTTTCATCATTTTTCAGTTTGTATTTTAGTTTGGGTTTAGTTCAGTTGCAAAATAAGTTGGTGGCGAAACAGATTACAGGTTTCATATCATAGTATATGGCTTGGGAACATCCCAATGGATATGAAAAGAGCCTATAAGTTCTTTGCTACCTCACAGGGAGGATAGCATCCCCATTGGAGCTAGTTGTTAGCACCTTGATTTTCATAGCTAGAGTTAGAGGTTTGTCCAAAGTTTTCAAAGTCATGAAATGATTTTGGGAAAATCAAGGCATTCCTAGATGAGTCATAGGTTAGGGTAAATATCATGTAAAAGGTATTATGGTTCATCATCACCTTTCATGTGGTTAGAGAAGGAACAATCATGAAAATCCATGTCGTTGGTATCGTTGCAAACTTCAAAATCATACTCATTGTGCAAGTTCATTGTGCGAAGGCTTTTGCTTCTTTCATTTGTCGTGCAAAGGATTTTGTCGCGCAGAGGATTTTGTTGCACAAAGGATTTTGTCAGGCAAATGATTTTGCTGTGCAGAGGATTTTGTCGTGCAGAGGATTTTTCCACGCAGTGGATTTTGTCACGCAGAGGATTTTGTCATGCATAGGGTTTTGTTGCGCAGAATATTTTGTCACCCATGGGATTTTTTCGCGCAGAGGATTTTGTCACACAAAGGATTTTGTCACGCAAAGGATTAGTGGTCAAATTCAAGATCACTTTCTGACCAACTGGAGAGTAATTTTGAAAATCCACGAGATTTGTTTCTCGAGGAAAAACCAAATAATAAAAACCTCTCTCATATTTTCAAAAAGTGTCATATTTTGGTATATTCGAAGGAATCTATGAGCCCTATTTTTCAGTTTTCATGATTTCCTGTTTGAGACGTGTTTTTGCGACATGTATTCCGGCCAGCTGGAGATGAATTTCAAGAAACCGAGAGAATTTTTTCTTTAGAATTAGGTTAACTAAAAAACCATTCTCATATGTTACACAATTGTTACATTTTGAGAATTACAAGTGGATTTGTGAAGCCTATTTTTCCAAATTTTGCCTCCTGAAAAGTAGGAAATCAGTTAAAACATGTCATTTTTTGTTTGTAACTATTTCTATTTTGGGAAAGGGGTTGGAGTTAGAAGTGGTGATATGGAAAGGAACTATAGTGCTATATATTTCATGGTACTAGAGTATAGAAGAGGGGGACCCTTCGGGAGAAGACTTGTTTATTTATTTGAAGTTAATGCAAAAGTTTCCTCTTTCTGAAATTTGAGATTCATCATGGTGTTTATGTTCAGTATGTGTTTCCTATATATTATTTCCATGTTTATGTTTTTCTGCTAGCATTTTCTAAGAGTAAGTGGTAGGAATTCATCCATGTTTGATGCTCCTTTCACATTGATGATGCTTGTTATGTGTTATGGGTTACTTTTACAGAATTCATCTTCATTTGATGCTCTATTTAGTAATTAATCTCTGTGTCCTTTCTTCTAAAGATGCACTGGAGATTCATCCACTGATTGATGCCTGTAGTGTGGTGGGATATATTCTCTTTTCCATCTCTCATTTCATATCATTTATTTGCTGAGCATAGCACCTATTTTTCCTCAAATATGAAGAAAGGAACCAACTGGTTGTTGACTGTAAAAACGTTGGAATTCATGCCTTGACTCCATTGCCCAATGGTACATTTTCCTTGTTGGTCCTACCAACCCTTTTAAAACAAAAACAAACATGTCTTATTGCATAATCTAACCTCTGTGCATTTATAGGTCAGAATAAAGTTGGTTGAAACAGTTACCTTGGAGTTTTCTTTGATACAACCCAAAGAAATTTCTAAGTGCTAACAGTGATAAACCCCCAAAGATTGTAGTCTTCATGTAACAACATAATACAAAATCTTACACATATAACTGGTGTTCATTGTGTTCATTATGATGATGGTTCATAGTTCTCTATTATTGATGAATTTTGTTGATATATGAAAGTAACTAATAGTGAATAATAATGTTTGAAGTGGTTGCTAACTAAAGGAAGAAAGAATTGTTAAAAAAACCACACACTGATTCACCCCCCCTCTTAGTGTGGTCGGTGTGTCCAACAAACCTTTGTCCATTTTATTAAATAAAAACAAAAGTTGAGTGCTTTTGGGTGTTCATTTTTTTTAATAAGAAAATATCTCTCCTCTTTCTCACAGTTAGAATTCATCGAAAGGAAAATATTTGCATTTCATTATTTCTGCATTATTTTGGAGTCAAGACTTCAACCGAAATTTTTACCTCCATACACCCTCCTGAGTAAAAAAAACATTAAAATCAACCAACGCTTTAATAAAATTAACTAGACATTTTTGTTTTAGTACACCAACAGTAGCTCAAGATTAGAGTATTTGGACTAGGAAAAGTGAGTAAATTGTAAAAGACTACTAAACAAAATTGTAGAACACTAGAGAGGGATAAAAATCCAATTGGTATATAAGCATAGCTAGAAACCCCCTCTAACACAGGGGATAAACACGAGGTCACTTGCGAAAGAGAAATGAAGATTACCCCTCGAAATCTTGATCAATCGTAGTGGAAAGAGCGTATATTGGGGGTTTTTCTTGAGTGTTACTGGTTCATTTGGTCTCAATGCTTCATGAATATTGAATCTGTTTGGGGTCCTCAGGAGTATATCGGTCCACTTGTTTTCATTCTTATGGAATAAGTTTGGACTTTTATATCCTTCCCATACATTTGGTCTCGACTGTTGACTGGAACCCCTTGAAGGCCGACTGCGAGTTGCTAACCTTAGTGACCTTTCTTACATATCTATAGAGGTGACTATGAGGGGATTCCCATGGTACTTGAGGTAGATTTCGTATCATAGTTTTAGTACCCTTGGAGGGTGATCCTATGAAAGAAAGGGTTGATTGCACCGAGAAGGGATATTACGTGGAGGTCGGGGTAACTACTTCTCACATCTTCGCTGATAACTTGACATCCCATCTTAAGAAGAACCTATTATATACTTTTTCTTGGTTGATTACCTACACTTTTTTAGGAGTTTGTTTCTTTTAAATTTCATAGTTGGCCTTAGAAATTGTTAAATTTTCACCGTGGTTAATCACAGGCTTCGTAAATATTGAAGAATGCAAGGGTTAGACCCTGAAGATGATAGTCATCCAAACAACCCTTCCAACGAAGGAATAGTTATTGAAGTACTTGTCTTTGAAGTAGGGAGTGTAGGTCCCTCAGGTGACCCAATTGAAGGGTCACTTGAAACTGTTGAAGAAGGTAACTTCCTCACCAATCCCCCTCCCTCACCAGTAGCTATGGTACCTACCCATTTTAATATTTACAACTATCCCTTTCCACCCAACATGTATAGTAGACGATTTTTTGGCATGCAAATATCAACATCCACCTCTATATATGGAATAGTAATACCCCCAATGGACCCCGAAACTGTCGCATTGGAAGACATTACCACTTTTGGCACTTTTCCTTGGTGGTCAACATCGTTGACCCTGATAACCCCACCAAAAATAACTGCAGTGACAACTCATGTGTCCACCACTAGAGTTGAACCTAGGTTGACACCAAGAATAATACTTGGTCATCCTCTACAAATTCACTCTAGTCAAGTAGCTAGAAGTGCTATTTCCACGAGCCCTACAACAAGTAACTTGCCTTTTCACCCCTCTAGTCAAGTAGGTAACTTAACAAAAGTCACCCAAACTATTAATCTTACACCAACTATTCACATAGGATGTTTTTCTTTACCTCTCACTAGGGGGGAAATATTAACTGGGGGGAAACCCTCAGCTGCATGGCCCTCTTCAACATGGGGGAAACTATCAACACAGGGGAAACAAACACCATGGGGACAACAACCAATTGGGAGGAAACCCATAGCTGCAAAGCCATTATCAGCCTTGGGAAAACAACCATTTGGGGGGAAACCCTCATCTACAGGGTCATTACCGATCTGGGGGAAACCCCCCACTTTGGGACAACAACCAGTTTGGGGCCCATCTCTTACTAGAAACCAACTAGGGCCACTCCTAGATGGAAACCAAACTTGACCCTAGGGAAGGCCATTTCCATAATCCCTTCAACCATTTTTACTCCAGGCCATACATGGATTTATTCGGGATTACCATATCCGAGAGAGTGGACAATACTTTATGGGGTCAACCTCCTTCAACGGGAATCCCTCCATAAGGAACTTTCCCTGCCCAAAGAATAGACCCCATGATATCCACTCCTCAACCCTTTCAACCTTCATATATGGGAGGACATCATGTCTCACAATGCCAAATCAACTTGTATATGGTCCTACTGGTACTATGATGCCACATCAGTATTACTAGTACTCACATCCAAATCGACAACTTCCTTTTATGGCCACATTAGATTTTTCAGATTTGTCCCATTTGAAAAATGATCCCATATTCCATGCCCCATTTTTCCCCCTTATCCTCATGAAACTCCCTTCTGACATCCCTAAGTTCGATGGAAAACTTGGAGAAGATCTGAACAACCATGTCATGACCTTCCATATTTGGTGTTCTTCAAATTCCTTGATGGATGATTCCATCTAGTTACGACTTTTCCAAAGAAAAATTATAGGAATGATAGATAAATGGTACATTGAGATACCACACAACTCCCTTGGTTACTTCAACACTCTCTCCATGACATTTCTGACTCAATTCCAATTGCCCATTCAATATGAGACTGGTACTAAGATTTTAACCTCCCTTCGAGAATCTACCTCCACCCACATTTCTGATTACATTCATGAATGGAGGCAACGAAGACATTCTATTAAAGCCACCATCCCAAACTAAATCTTAGAAGATTGGTTCACAAAGTCACTTTTACCACCCATCACCAGACACGTCGTCATGGGAGGCATTGTAACCAAGGAGAAAGAAATCAGTCATGCCTAGTATTTAAATTTGGTATATTCCCAATTTGGGACATTATACAATATGATTCCCCACACTCCTCGTCCATTGAATGATCAATCAAAACTAGCACCGGGACCCCATGTAGATTGTATGGTCATTCCTTTATCTTGCACTACAGTTGTCTAGTTGATTGGGAATCTTAGCCTATCAAATATATCTCACAATACCACCTCTTTTGTGCCCGCTACCACCTCCACTTTAGCCCCTTCTCAAACCTCCAAGGTAAACTCGGTGAAATCAAACACACCCAAACAACCACAAGAATCCAGAGGTAAAAAGAAAGGTAATAATAATAGTAGTAATAATAAGAACCCTTATGAGAAAACATTCCCAAAAATGCAAGACCCCAATGCTGGGGGAAAATATAAACGAAAGGAAAAATATCCCTGCATGGTATCTAAGGAGGACCACTACACTAAATAATGCCCTCGCCTTGCCAAGGTTCATCAATACCTTGAATGAGGGGGAACTCCTTTCCAACCAGTAGTATTAACTACTCCTTCCCTACCCCCCAACAATAATATATGATAGCACAAACCCATGAACCCCCACCCATGGGAAACACAAAGTCCTCAATAACAAACACTTTGATGGTTAAATATATGGTTGCATTAAACACGAGAGCCAATAACTATGACTCCATAGAGGAAAAACATTCAAAGTATTGCACCATGTCCACACTCGAAGTATTGCATAGTTTTCCTGTATAGAAAAAGTCCTTACTATCATCCATATGGGGAATAGAACCTTAGGATTCTACCATCATTTCCTTTGACATAGAACAGAGTGAACCACGCCTATCACGCCAACTGGCATTGCAAATTATAGTTCAATGTTTGAATAAGAATATATTTTGTAAGGTCATCGAAAAAGGAGTGACCACTTGTATTATGTCTCTATCATGTTGGAAAGCCATTAGTTCTCCATATCTCACCACATCCTCAAGCATCCTTAAAGATTTTGATGCACTTTATTTTAAACCCCATGGAATTATCACCTCCCTATTCATTGAGCTTGGGGGAAACAATGTCTCCATCGAAGTCAAAGTGGTCAATGCCACACTCAACTACATTCTATTCTTAGGACACACTTGGCTATACGTAATGAAGGTTTTTGCATCCACTATCTTTCACGTTGTAGGATTTCCACATCAAGGAAAGATAGTTACGATTGACCAATTGGATTATTGCACCTCTGACTTGAGTGTTAATCCAAGTACCGATGTTCCCTTTTAGGTGAATCTTCTGGGGGGGTATGAAATCATCGGTCTATGTATGTTTAAAGATCCATCTCTTATGTAAAATTTCCCCCTCCCTGTTTATGGATAAATTCGTGAGTGCGGACACAGACCAATCTCCCCAGATCCACCTGGATCTGGAACAAACCTTAACAGAATACTACTCTTTCCCTAGATCTTGATATTGAATGAACTAAGAGAAATGGATAGTGGACATACCTTATGAACACTCTCCTTTTAATCTCTGTTGTTCCTTGCTCTGCTCCGATGCTCTTGTGTTGTTCAATCACAACAACACAAACCAATCACAACAAAGGCATTAATATATTCAATACCTAGTCTATACATGTGATCAAGGAATCATGTAATAAGATGACATCATCATTATGGGAAAG
>SNQJ01S0003590.1:10029-68724 GCA_010110895.2 Picea sitchensis
CATCATGACATAATCATATTATCATCTCAATAACCAAAAATGTGGATAACACTCCCTACACCTGACATCACCAACATAGCTCCCGTCAACATGATCTCTTCTGTTGTCGTCCCATCCCTTGGTTCTTACAATCCTTGGGTGCTTCCTCACCCTTCATAAGTAGACTCTTACGGATTTACTATGCCATTTTCATCGGCTAAATTATCATATTCATCTATATAATCAGCAAGAGAATCTGTTGACCTTTATCCTAGTCTCCCACTGGATGAGTAACTAGATCAATTCTATCTTCCTTACTAGGTTAAATCTCTATTCACTCTGCATGACCTCCTAAATGATTCTTTACCTTCAGACAAGGCCATCATGGAAGTAATGACTTTAGGAGAGAGACCATGGGAAGATCCTCATCATCGATCATATTTCCTTCTTAGTCAAGAAAAATCAGAGACACACATTCAAACCCTTGTTTCAATTGACGATTGAGACCAATCCCAATTACCTTCCAATTCATAGTCCATTTTATCTGAAGGCAACTTGGGAAACATCTCAAAAACTGTTTCAATTCATATTTCAGTGAAACCTAGGGTTGTTGAACACATCCATATAGATGCATCTTGTTCCCCTTAAGAAATTGAATGCTTCACTTCCCTATTAAGAGAATTATGCAATATCTTTTTTCTGGTCCTACAAAGAAATTCGTGGAATAGACCCCCAAATTGTTGCACATAAAATTAATACTTACCCCGGAGCCCATCCCGTTCAACAACGACTCTACCTGTCCACCCTACGAAAGTTGTGGAAATCAAGGAAGATGTTGAAAAATTATTGAATGTTGTCTTTATTTATCCATTTCCCCTGACTGAATGGGTATGAGCATTGTACCTGTCACTAAAAAACAGGGCACTATCCCTATACGTGTTTATTATAGGGATTTAAACAAGGTCCATCCTAAGGAAAATTTCCCCACCCATTTCATCGACCAAATTATCGATGATTTCATTTTATGTGAAGTATTTTTGTTCATGGATGGATTCTTTGGCTATAATCAAATTGAAATCATTCCATAAGACCAACACAAAACAACTTTCATTTTCCCTTGGGGAACTTTCGCATATCGAAAGTTACCTTTCAGCCTTAAAAATCCTGGTGCAAAATTCTAGTGAGCCATTTCCTACGCCTTCCATGAAATTAAAAATATCATACATCCATATATGGACGACCTTCCCACAAAATATGAGAGGTACAAAGATCATACAGAACACCCGAGACAATTTTTTCTACGTTGTAGAAATTAAAACCTTTGTTTAAACCCACACAAATGCATTTTTTTTGTGGAATCCGATTACCTTCTAGGTTTCATCGTATCCAAGTTTTGGATCCAAGTTGATCCCTTGAAAATAAATGAAATTACCAACTTGTCTCCACCTCGCTCTATATCCCAACTTCAAATTTTGCAGGGGAAAGAAAACTTTTTACGACACTTGATCACCAACTATGTGGAAATCAGAAAAGGTTTCACGCGTTTACTTAAAAAAGGTGTTCCATTTATTTGGGATGAGCAAGATCAATGATCCTTTGATGGTTTAAAACACGCACTCACATTGTTAACTACTTGAATAGATCTGAAGATAAATCTCATAATAAACCCATAATATCAACAAGAATAAACCAAACTATTCACCAAAACATTGAACACAAGAAATAGTCAAAACCCTTGAGGTAGGGTAACACCATATATTATTCCTTAATGAAGGAATGCACTCCTCAAGAAATTCTTTATACATTCACAATATTCTTCACTATCTTTAATTACATTGCTTACACTTCTTTATATAGCTCTATCTATCTCCTAGGAACCTTCTAGAGAGTCTTCTCACATTTATTGCATCTAACTACAATAATGGGTGTTTATTAATATAGTGGACCTAGTCCACCTTACATTGAATGAATAGATTATCATATATTAAATGACTTCCACTAATAATAAATAAACACATTCCCATTGGGTACCTCCCTAGGCACCCCATATTACCTCCCTAGGTATACTACATTCCATCCCCCTTCACATGTTTCATCCCCGAAACACGAGAAGAAACCATACAATATGACCATCTAAATAATGTATCCAAATGGTGCCAAGTACGACCATCCACCCATCCCAATGGAAGTCGAACATGATGTCCATTTGTTGCCTTTCCACCCTGATCTTTCTCTGCATCATGCCAGGGTTACCATGGGATTGTTTCTCGATCCCGATGTCTTCTCGCAGTGACAATAGTCCTCCATGCACCTCTTGATTGGTTTCCTTTCTGGTTCTTTGTTGGTGCATAAGTGTGTTGATTCTCACACCCTTTCCTTGATGATTGTTGTTTCTCTATATGATGTGGATGATGATATACAACAATTGTAGGAATCTGTTCAATTTTCTTTAAATCTGCAACACATTGTGTCTTTGATTCAATGACCTCCTTAGCTTCTTTATTATGTCCTTCTTGTGGATTTTCTTCATGTCCTTCTGTAGACTTTGCCTCCAATTCAACTTCGGACTCAACAATAACCACTTTGCTAGCCTCCGTGGGCCCATATTTCTTATTAAGAGACACATCCTGCAATGTGATTTTCTTTTTCTTGTACAACAACTTCAAAAACTTCTTTTGCACATTAATATTAATGGTACCCATTGATTCTATCCAAGGATATCCCACAACAATATCCACTTCATCCATATCCATAGCATAAAAATATGAATGCAACACATATTTATCCATGGTAATCTTCAAATATTTAACAATTTGAACATTTTCACCATCAACCTGTGTGCTTTGAATATTCTTGACTAGAACTTGCAATCTATTCACCAACTGAACATTGATAAAATTATGCATGCAACTAGGGTTAATAGAAACAATAACATTCTCCTTATGAATACAACCCTGGACCTATAATATAAAGTTTCCACATGAAAATAAACTCTTGTTTCTCCCTTTAACAACATGAGACCATTTATCTAAAAGAAAATTTTCAAGTGCTTCATCAGAAAGTGTCATCAATTGGCTATGGCTATATGAGTTCAACCAAATCTCCACATCACCTTTTAAATGAGACCATACCTGGAATGTTTCCACTTCTCTTGCACAATTACTTCAAGTATTTTATAAATTCTTCAATATTAGGTCCATCATATTTTCTTGTAAAACGAATCTTTCTTGGGATAAATCTTCAACAAAAACTAGGGTTAAAAATAACTTACTGCAAGGTCAGCAGAGGCGGCTGGATGGTAAAGTCATTCTTGCAACGAAGGTCAGGTCTTGTGCTCAAACCCGAGAAAGGACATGGTCTAGCTGCAGAAATCTTAACTGGGCCAATCCCGCATACCTTTTTTCCCGCACGGGTGTAGATGGATTGGTAAGTGCCGTGTAAATGGAAGGAAATTTGTAAAAATGAAGTCTCATGTTCGATTCTCACCCGGATTTACTCGTGCACCATTCTTGCAGGTTGGGTGGTTGCACCTAGGGTTATAGTGGTAGACAACGGGGATCGACCCCATGTCACGCAAGTACAATAACCGCGAGTTGCCGATTCCCCTAGTAAAAAAAAAAAATAATAACTTACTGCAGAAAATCACGGCTTTTTTCGGAAAAACCTTGAAAAACTGTTGAATTTAAAATGCTCATAAATTTACTTCCCAGATTCCGTTTCGGATGGATTGTTTTTTAAATTGAGTATTTTTTTGAGAGGAATCCAAATATCCCATTTTTTTGGCCAAATTATTCTCATAAATGTTCATATATGAACTTTAAGTGTGCCTCCCTCTTTTTTCCTAGAAAAAATCTGCAAAAAGAGCCAAAATATTATCTCCTTCCTTGGCCAAGGAAAGTGCTCTAATACCAATTGTTAAGTACCTGAATATATATGAAGATAAATATCATAATAAACCCACAATATCAACAAGAATAAACCAAACTATTCACCAAAATATTGAACACAAGAAATAGTCAAAACCCTTGAGGTAGAGTAACACCATATATTATTCCTTAAGGAAGGAATGCACTCCTCAAGCAATGTATGATACATTCACAATATTCTTCACTATATTTCATTACATTTCTTACACTTCTTTATATAGATTTATCTATCTCCTAGGAACCTTCTAGGGAGCCTTCTCACATTTATTGCATCTAACTACCATAATGGGCCTTTATTAATATAGTGGACCTAGTCCACCTTACATTGAATGACAACATTCTCATATATTAAATGAATTCCACTAATAATACATAATGAAATTCCCATTGGGTACCTCCCTAGGTACTCCATATTACCTCCCTAGGTATACTACACACATCCACGCCTTTATTGAAACCTCCCAACTATAACTAAGACTTTATATTATATCTCGCTACTTCTGAATCCACCATTGGAATGGTGCTTGTCCAAACTGATGATGACCAAAATGAACATGTTATTTACTATCTCAGTAAGGGCCTTGTTAGTGTTGAACATTGTTACGCTTACGTTGAGAAGTTGGCACTGGAATTGTCTTTTGTTGTCCAACATTTTCGACATATATTCTCTTGCAAACTACCACTATTATATCTGAAGCTAACCCAATGCAGTATATCTTGTCATATCACATTATTGAGGGAATATACTCTAAATGGATTGTTATCCTTCAAGAATTCAATCTCAAGTTTTCTATTGCCAATTCCAAAAAATCCTTGGTATTCGTTGAATTGATGATCGACCTTCCTCGAGTCCATGATGAATCTCTGGTACAAGATTTGTTACTCAATGAATCTTTGTTTCTCATCGAATCATCCAATCCATGGTACAAAGACGTGTTAATCTATCCCCAAACCAAACATTTTTGGCTTGAATTATTGAAAGATGATCGTCGACATATTCACCATCAATATTGCCATTATCTTATCATGGGAGACGTTATTTATCATCGTGGGGTAGATATGGTTTTGCGTCAATTTGTTGTCCACCATGAAACTAAATGTATCCTTAATGACTGCCATTATGGAGCATGTGGTGGCCATCTTTCTGGGTTAGCCACTACGCCAAAAAAAATTGTGCGTCGGGTCTTTTGGCCTTCGATATTTAAATATTATATAAATGCAATCCAAAAGTGCCATCCTTGTCAGATATTTTAAAAAACAATGTGTGCCCATCCCACTCCATTACATCATGTAGTCCTTTTCGGCCCCTTCACCAAATGGGGTATATATTTTACCATGTGTAGACCAACCTCTGTTGACAACCACAATTACATTATTGTAGTAGTCAATTATTTTACCAAATGGGAAGAGGCCATGCCTACCTTTTCCAATGATTCCAATGCTGTAATGCTTTTCATATTCAACAACATCATTTCTAGATTTGGTGTACCCAAATCAATCATGAACAATCATGGATCACACTTTTGTAACAATATGATGACCAAAATAACCACTTTGTTACATTTAGACCAGGAACACTCTTCCACTTACTATCTCAAAGAAAGAAGACAAGTTGAGTCTATCAGCAAGGTACTCAAAATGATGCTTCAATGAATGGTAGAAAAACATAAGTCAAACTGGCACCTTATGCTATTTTCGGCATTATGGGCATACCAAACTTCTGTGAAAACTGCTACTAGTTTTACAACTCGTTTATGGGTTAGAAGCAGTACTTCTTATCAAATGTGAAATACCCTCCCTAAAAATAGCTATCGAACGCCTCTATGATACTTCCACCAAGGAAGAATGACTGATTTACTTTCCTTGTATTGATGAACGCTGACGATAATCCACCATGTCTAACGAGTCACATAAAAGATGAGTTAAAGATCAACCAAACTATACATCCTCGAGTCTTTTGGAAGAAGACCTGGTCTTTGTTTATGACTAAGATCATGACAATTTAGGCATAGGAAAGTTTAAACAATTATGGCATGGCCCCTATGTCATAAAATGTCCATTACAAAAAGGATCTTATGAGTTAGAAGGATATGAAGAAAACCCTTTATCTGAGCCTCACAACGAGTTCTACCTCAAGAATTACTACACATTAGCTTAGTGTTATCTAGTGCTTTTGTATCATATATATCATAGTGTGGTGTGATTTATTTTGTTTCCTCTAAGTGATGAACTTTGTTGGTCTACTTTTCATTCTTGGTGCTTGATTGGCAGATGTTGACAACCTCTTCTACCTATATCAGATACACAGATGGAGCTAGTTGTAGCACCCAGAACATCACTTATGTTGTTTGGGTTATTTTCTCACCCATAAACGAACTGGTGAGTTCAGGGGGGCATCATGGTGCATACACCCTTCTCTCCTAAGCATTGCATGATCTCCTGTTTAGGATCTTCGATTCTAGAGTCGAACAACTCTCTGAAACCTTGTTGGTCTTGTTATATATTAAACACAAGACCTTTCAACTTCAGTTGTAGGTTTAATGGCACCCACAACCTCCCCTTTCACTCTCCTATGAAATATTAGAGTATTGGGCGTTAGATCCTAACTGATAAGATCCCTCTTGATGTGACCTTGGGCGATGACCACACGATTTCGGGCATGGCCACAAGCATTTTAAAGTCAAACTAATTTTTGGCCCATAATTCTCCTTGAGCTTCCACGTGTCTTCCTGAGGAAACCACAGTCTGGATTGCGTCCCACCCTCGACCTTTTAAAGTCCACGCAACTCCTATCCCTGCAATGCTACAGGATCGTCAATCTCCTGATCTTGACAATATTGTTTGAACTGACGGTTCAAATATTCTCTTTCCAATCCATGGACCATATCTGCTCCCTCTAAATCAACGGATGTGATCTATTTGTGATTCCATACTTCAGGGTTTTGAAATATCAAACCCTGCTTTATTCTGTACTCCAATATTCTAGAGTTGACGATCTACAGACACCTATCCTGCTTGATCAATGGTCCTGCTTCTACTTCAGACATTTGACCTTTCAACTTAGATAAATGGTCCTGTGACCCTCTTCTCGATCAACGGTCGATATGCTCTTTGGTTTTCAGACTTCTGAGATCTCAAATCTCAAAACTTCACCTTTTCCCCAATGTCTTTATCCAAAGGCTCTAATACACTGACGTGTGTCCTCTTGATCTGACGATCGAGGATTAATTTGGGTCTTTACCCAAATTTCATAGATTTGTGCCACATCTTCTCTAGATCTGATGGATTAGATTTACTTCAGGACTTTACCCAGAGTGCTTGAGTCTACGCCAGGTCTCCTCCTGATCTAATGACTATGAATCACTTCGGGACTTTACCGAGGACACTCATATCTTTTCCATGTCTCCTCTGATATGACGACTATAAATCACTTCAGGACTTTACCCAGAGTGCTCAGATATTTTCTACATCTCCTCTGATCTGACGACTATAAATGACTTCGGGACTTTACCCGGAGCTCTCAGATATTTTCCACGTCTCCTTTGATATGAGGACTATAAACCACTTTGGGAATTTTCCTAGAGTGCTCAGATCTTCGCCACGTCTCCTCTTATCTGATGGCTCAGATTTACTTCAGGTGATCCTACGCTCAAGATTTTCTTTGGGTGATCTGACGGATCAGATCCACTTCGACAAATCGGATGATTGAGATTTTATTCAGATTTTTGGCTCTTTGGGCTTCAAAAATCTCAGATATCAACCTTTGACTAGTCCTCCTAGACTCACAGTATCTGATGGCTCAAAGCCACTGCAATTGATCCGACAACTGAGATTACTTCGGATGATATGATGGCTCAGATATGCTTCAGTTGATCGAACGGTTGAGACTTACATCGAAATTTTGGAGCTTTGGACTTTGGAAGTTTCAAGTCTCAAAGCTTGATGAGCTCTGTCTCCTGTGTGTGCAAAGCGTTAATGCTCATGCACCTTGTTTTGATCAGATGACTATTGATCCTTTGCGCTGTGATCCAACAACCACCGTCGCTCCTCCTCCTGAGCTTCTGATCTCTTCTAACTTAGAAGATTTTCTAAGTCTTAAAAGGACTCTACCTTTGAACCTCCTGCAAGTTTATCTCTCGAACCTCGATTACACTTCTGAAAAGTGTTATCCCTCCTAAGCTTAGCCTTTCTGAAGGTTTCAACTTCCCATGCACTCCTTGCATTTTATGGATTTTCGATATCTCAGATCCGAAGGATTTCTTGAAAACAAATTCTTCTCACTCTCCTGGCATTCTCCTTTTTCTCAATGCACACCTTGCAACCAATTCTTATGGAAAACTATGCACACCTTACAGCAGTCACTTTTCACTCCTTGCAAAGGGAAAGTTTTGTGCTATCTCTTCTGAGCTTTGGAACCGAAACAGATCCTGTCAATGCACTCCTTCTATTCTGTGTGCACACCTTACACCGGTTCAACAAAAGAGAAACAATTGAAACTTATACTAACATTCACGGTTCCATCTACTCACAACGAAATTCATTCATTCATGAAAACACAATAGCAGGTAATTGCAAACAATTTCCACACCATTCATTAGGTCAATTTTCCTCTGTTATCTCCATTCAAAAGTAAAAATATCTACAACTATAATCAAAACAACATCTGAAAACTCAAAAATATCATTCTAACTTGTAGTAGCCTCATTTGGGCGTACAAAACCTCTATTTATCTCATAGGGTCCTTAAGGTTCCCCCTGACTACTTGTCTACTACAAAACCTAACCTAACGACTATTTAGTTCAGTCACATTCCAAAGAAGGAGTGGAAACTCCCACTTCACTTGTGATCATTCAAGCATTCTTCAAAGGATTTCCTGTTGTTGAGTTCAAGCGCGCTTCAAAATATTCGCCATAACTTCTAGCATTGATATTCCAAAAATATTCCTAGGCATTGAGTGGTCCTGCTTCGTGTGCTCGCTAACGATGCTCCTGCATCATACTCCCCTTGAAAAAAATTCATGAACTCCTGTCCATGAGCTCCTGCACCGAATTTCCATGCTTCTAGATAACAACTTCATTTTCCCAACTGGCATATTCTATTGGGTGTCCCTTTCACTTGACCAGATATTCAAAATAAGTCTTTCTCCTAGTCTTTTTGCCAATCCTCTGATCAACTATCTTCTCCATCTGTGGTTTTTCTACTATAGGCATTTGTTTCTCCCACGAAATCTTCTCTTGATATTCTGATCCCTCTTTGTCATCTTTCCTGTAAGGATACATGTCTGAAATGTTGAATATGGGCAATATGCCCACATCATCTGGCAGCTCAATCTCATAGTTTTTTTCATCAAACTTACTCAATTTCTTACATGGTCCTATCTTCTTCATTTTTAACTTGTTATATGTTCCCCTAGGGAACCTTTCTTTCCTGAGATGTGCTAGAAATTGATCTCCTACTTCAAATTGAAGTTCCATGTGATGTTGATCAACTATGTGATTCTACTCTTGGTTAGAACTCTGCAACTGTTTTCTGATCTGGCTATGGAGCTTCTGCATTTCTACAACAAAATCTTTTGCTCCAGTGCTCCTGATCTCACTCTGTTCCAAGTCTCTCAACTCAGATACTCCCCTGGGTTGCATTTCATACAATATTTGGAATGGACTCTTTCCAGTGCTCTTGTTTGGTGATTCATTGTATGCAAATTATTCTTGTGGCAGAATCCGATCCCAATGATTATGATGCTCAGTGACCAGACTCCTCAATAAGTTTCCCAAACTTTTGTTTACCACTTCAATCTGCCCATCTGTATGAGGGTGATAAGCGAAGCTAAAGGACAAATATATCCCCAATTTCTTCCACAATGTTCTCCAAAAGTGACCAACAAATTTAGTGTCCTGGTCGAAGACAATGCTTCTAGGTAGTCCATGAAGTCTCACAACTTCCTTGAAAAACAGATTTGCAATATGTGTTGCATCACTGGTCTTCTGGCATGGGATAAATTTTGCCATATTTGAAAATCTATCCACCACCACAAATATGGAATCAAACCCTATTTGTGTTCTTGGCAGTCCCAACACAAAAGCCATGCTTATTGCATCCCAAGGCCTCTCTGGTATTGGCAATGGTTGATACAATCCAGTGCTCTATCTTTTTCCTTTTGCATGTTGGCAGATTCTACATCTATTCACAAAATTTATCACTTTTGTTCTCATACTTGGCCAATAGTATGAATTGCTCAACTTTGCAAATGTTTTATCATGGTCGAAATGTCCATCCAATCCTCCACCATGCTTTTCCTTCAAAAGGTTATCCCTCATTGAGCATTTTGGTATGCACAACTGATTGCCTTTGAACAACAATCCCTCTTGAATCATATACTCTGTCCACTAGCTTCTATCTCCCAACATAGGATTTTCACATGCTTCGTATGCTTCCTTGATCATAATACATATCCTTAAGGTGTTCAAACCCCAAGGTCTTCACCTAAAATTCTTGCAGAATTAAACATCTCCTACTTAATGCATCAACAACTTTGTTAGCATTCCCAACAATATTTTTTATGACAAAAGTAAAATTTTGCATAAACTCAACCCATTTTGCATGCCTCTGATTCAATTTTTCCTGTCTGGTTATGAATTGTAAATCCTGGTTATCGCTATACAAGAAAAATTCCCATGGGACAAGGTAATGTATCCATTTATTCAAGGCTTGGATTATGGCATAAAACTCCTTATCATATGTGGAGTATTTTATCTTGGTCTCATTTAGATTCTCACTGAAATGGGAAACATGCCTATTATCCTAGCTCAAAACTGCTCCAATCGCAACTCCACTTGCATCACATCTCACCTAAAATGTCTTTTCAAAATTTGGCAAGACCATAATTGGTCGTTCTTTTATTTTCTCCTTCAGTATATTGAAGCTCCTCTCCGCCTCCTCTGTCCATTTAAAACACTTGTGCTTCTTCTTCATTGTATCCATCATTGGTGCACAAATTCCACTGAAGTCTCTGATGAACTTCCTATAGAAGCTTGCTAATCCATGGAAGCTCCTTACCTCAAACATACTCTTTGGTGACAACCATTCTTTGATTTCTTTCACCTTCTCTGTATCCATATTTAGTTCATTTGAAGAGATCACAAAACCCAAGTAAATGAGTTTTGTATTCATAAAAGAGGACTTCTTCAGATTTATCAACAACTTCTCCTGTTGTAGTCTCCTCATCACTAGTGTCAGGTGTCTCAAATTCTCTTCTTTAGTCCCGCTAAAGATCAATATATCATCCAGATATACAACCACAAACTTGCCAATGTAATATTTCAGTATTTCATTCATCAACCTCATAAAAGTACTTAGGGCATCTTTTAAGCCAAATGGCATAACAAGCCACTCATACAAACCTTCATTTGTCTTAAAGGTTGTTTTCCACTCATCACCTTCTCTCATTCTAATCTGGTGATACCCACTTTTCAATTCTATTTTAGAAAAAAAAATTTCTCTACTTAAACAGTCCATTAAATCATCCATTCTTGGTAAAGGAAATCTATATCTGATGGTGACCTTGTTAATGGCTCTTGAGTGTGTACACATTCTCCATCCTCCATCTTTCTTTAGACTCGACACAGTTGGTACTGCACATGGACTCAATCGATCTCTGACCAAACCCTTGTATAACAATTCCTGGACTTGGTTCTTCACTTCCTCATTCTCTTGAGGTTTCAATCTGTATGCTTCTTTGTTTGGAAGACTTGCTCCTGGTATCAAGTCAATATGGTGGTTGATACTTCTGATGGGTGGCAATGAGTTAGGTAGCTCATCCACCACTATGTCAACAAAATCATCCAACAATTCCTAAACTTATTTAGGAAAATCATCCATCAAAGTACTTGTAAGGATAACTCTGGGTTTCCTCAACACAACAAACTACATCTCCTGTTCTTTCTTGAATTCTTTGAGGAGTTCCTTCCCACTCATGAGAAGTATGTTTGTGCTGGCTTCCCCTTTCACTTTTTTCTCCTCTATTGGCAGGAACATGTGTGTTATACCATTCTTCTCTAAGGTTTATGTATTCTTCCTCCCATCATGAATGAAATTCATGTAAAACTTCCATGGTCTTCCCAACAAAATATGGAATACGTCCATGGGAATTACATCACATAGAATTTAATCTCTATATCCTCCTATCTTAAATTCAACCAAGAATTGTTTAGTAACGATTACCTAGTGTCCTTTCTACAACCATGAGACTTTGTATGGCTTCAGATGTGCAGTTGTCTCCAACTCCAATTTCTCCACCATATCTGTGGATACTAAGTTATCAGTGCTCCCACTATCAATTATCACCTTTCATACTCTATCTTTAGTCTTGCAAGATGTCCTGAAGAGACCATTCCTCTGCACTGGCTTTTCAACTTCTGCCTCTAGTTTTAAGAGGACCTTTCTCAACATCAGGGATGTTCCATCCTCTACTCCTTCTGCTTCAACATCCCTTCTCTATTCTTCTGAAATGTGAGCTTCACCTCCTCCTCCTTTATTTTTCTCAGGACATTCCCAAGACATGTGCCCTGTCTTTCCATAGGCATAGCATCTTACTTCTCCTCCTCTTCTTCTTCCTCTTCCTCTAGAAGAACTTCTTCCACCACCCCATCTTCTTAGGGAACTTCCTCCTCTTTTCAAGTGACGATGTGTGTTGTATCCTTTTTTCCACTTGAATAAGAAAAAGAGGGACACTTGCAATTCCTGTTGGGTCAGCTAGTCAGGAGAGAAATGAGTGCAAGAGTTAGAAAAATCAAGCACAAGAAATAAATAAACAACTAAGATAATAACAACTAAAGAAACAAAACTACAATGCATAAGGAAATTAGAACCAAAATTAATCAAGAAATAGACCAATATTCATGCCACCAATGGATAGATTGTATTAGTGGGAAAACACCAAAGAAAAAGGGGGACTTATGGATCCCCTCTTCCTCCAAGGGAGGGCTCTTGAGTCCCCTATGTGAGAGCTCTTCTTACAAATAGCAAACTAGAAAGGAAATGGTAAAGAAATCCAAATCTCATTCCCTCAAGAGGTGAGGTGGATGGCTTAATGAAATGATGCTAGTATGCTCCAATGAAGGAAAGAGGTTCCTTGTAGGAGAATAAAGGCAACATAAAAATACAGATAGATTCTTAAAAATATAGTGCACCCATGGCCTATTTTTATTGAAAATCTTTGAGTCATTATCCAACCGGTCTTTAGTGTGAACAAGGGGCTCTTTAGGGCACCCTTAGGTCTTTGACCAGCCCCCCACTCAGATTCATCTCAAATTTGAGTGTCAAATCGACTTGGGAGATGAACCAGAAGTGGGTGAGGAGCGGAAAAGAACCATAAATGTGTCATTCTTAGGTGTGCGTGACTTTTTGCATACACAGTCGCGCATCGGGAGCATGTGCATTTTTCTGACATTCTGACCTACGCATGTGCATGCGCTTCCTATAGTGCTTCTGCGCATGTAAATTTTTTGACCAGTTGTATAGTTTTGTGCCTTTTGAAAATGCATTTTTGGGGCTATGAATGAACTAATAGGTGTTTGGAGATGTTGGATTCCTGTAACCATTTGAGGATGAAATTTCAATGATAACAGATTCCCCCTAATGTGTGAGTTTAGGAGCATACGTATAGCCGGAATACATCAATGTTTCTTCTATTGAGAGTACCATTGCAAGAAAGAGAGTTGATAGGAACTGCAAGAATGATCTGTTGGAAGGAGAGGGGAAACTGTGGGACCCAAACCTTTCTCTAGGTGTGTATACAAATGAGGTGGGCATGCCCCATGCTCATTTCATGTAACTCAAATATGTAAGACAGTAACTGAAGATATATGTTGATGTAGATAACTGCAACACCCTCCAGGGCAGTTTGATAATGGAAGAGGACAATTCTGATGGTGAACATACTCTGAAAAGAGGCGATGACATGGGTAAGAAGTGTCGAGGACTTGTAGGAATTGATGACCCAATGAATTTAGAGGTCTTCGGCTAGTATAAAACAACTGCAATAGTCGCATAGTAAGACCCACCGTAACATGAGATTGTATTGAAGTCGAATGTTATGGGGGTCAACGACAGCAAAGAGCAATGATGGTTCTCCCTGTGTCGTCTGAGACTCCTCATTGTAAAGGGAATGAGAGTCAAGATACTATTTCCCTTATGGACACTGTCCTCATGTCAATAGAAAGGGAGATGTGGCTCCATGAAGCAAAATGGATTCATGAAATCCACTAGATGAGATCAGGAAATGTGGAGGAACATGGATGAATTCAAGATGTGGTGAGGCTCAAGACTTCTCTTGGTTGGGGATATGTAGGAAGATTGAGTGGAAACAACCATGAAATCGGGTTGAGCATCAGGGGGATGACTGGACATGGGTTTAAATTGTGCCAAAGGCATGACAAAGTGGACAAACTCAGAGATCGGGAGTACATGGATTGTGGGATACCCGACGTTTATAGATGATGTCAACAAGAGTAGAAGAGAGTGAATTCCCCAACCAAGGGCGACACGGGCTGCTTTTCTGGAAAAAAGAGATTTGCTAAGGGCGACCACAAAAAGCTACGTAAATGTCGGAAACAAAGGCTTTTTACAATTACCAAATCAATAAATAATAATTGGGGGTAAGTGTACAAATACAGAAATGGGTGCCCTAGTGCAAGATACTTGGCTTGTGAGGGTGCAAGTTGCATAGTGAAATGGTGGAGGGTGGGGCCCCATGGGTGGGTTTATTTATGAGGCAGATGAATGGAGGGAAATTCGCAGATGGGAAAACTGATTGTGGATGAAATGGATGATAAATGATACTATGAAGATGCAGCCAAGATAGAACCGTGATGAGAGTTCATTGGGAAAGATAGCATAATGAGGAGAAGGAGTATGTGGCTGATTCTCAGACAATGTGTAAAACTATCAGGACTCCCATTCCTAGGGGGTGAAAGTAGCATGAGTGTCAAAGTGCCAAGGGGGACTATGAATGGGACAACTCATGTGGGGAAGAGTGCTACCGGGTGATAGTACTGAAATGCAGCAGAAGTGATAGTACTATAGAGCCGGATGTGGAGATCCTAGAGGTAAGTGTCGGTGGGTGTGACTGGGAGATGCAATTGATATTAAGAGGGAATGATTACATGCCAAGGTTGAGAATATACATGAAGGGGGTGCACTGATTGGTGATGGACAAGTACCTGCACACATTAAAACCAAATACCCGACGTGAACAATATATGAAGATAAAGATCGTATAACATTTTATTTGATAATTTTGATCATGAGCATGCATACCTGGGCATGATGTGAGAAAAAGGCTCCCCAGGGGCTGGGTGCAGATGGTGGCCTAGGGAATGTGACCTTGTTGGTTGTAGGATCCTGATCCCGTGGCTGAAAATGGATGCTCTGAGTTCTTGTAACTGGTCATGGAAGTTTGATAAAAGGGACTATATATAGTTGTAAGGTCCACAATGCCACCTCATTTGTACCTGCTACAAGAGTGAGTTGACGAGAGGTTTTCATAGGAGATTTGAAGATTCTGGGAGTTTGAGCAAGTCGATCTAGGATTAGAAAATCCAGGTTAGTGGTCTCATTCTCCTACAAAGTAGTTACGTTTTCATTTCTGGGCAGGGCTGTACAAATGGTCGTACGATGGGATTTTGTGAGGGTGGCCCCCCCAGTGCGCGGGCGATCAAAGGATTCCCATGCTGGGGTGAGCAGTTGTAGAGAGGATAGTTGCTCATGGGGGTGTGCGAGTGAGTGAAACAGGTGTGATTGGTGAAGCGATGGGTGATGTGGTCACTCGGGGGAGTTGGATCAGATTATGTAACTCAGGGAGAGAGGGACATCTATTCATGGGGTGTCCTTCTTTCTCACATAGTGCGCAAGGAGGTTGAACTCAGGGGGGAAGTGGAGTGGTGGGATATTTCTTCTTCTACCTAGCCCCAGCTATGGTAGGGGTGTTGGCAAGTGGGGGTGAATGTGGTTCCATTGGAGTAAGTATCAGAATTTCCATCGGGATTCCCTCGGGTAGGGGAGGGAGGGATGGTTGAGGAACCATCACAGGTGGGTGTAAATACCATACTAGAATGGCGATCACCATGTTGGGAAGGGTAATTGTTGCAGCTACCTGAAAATATTGTACACCCAGTGGGGGATAAAAGAAGGGGATTTGAGTGATGGCTTGGGGGATTGTCTCCCAAACCCGGATTTCCCCTTAGGGAAGGGTGAAATCAGGGGTAAGTGGTGCCGTAGAGTTCTCAGGGGGTTCCCGAGGTAGGATTTCCACAACTAGTGGGACATAAGGGAGTGAATAAGCCTCGATGGGAGGAATGGTATCTCCAGTTTCCGTTCCATCAAAAGATATGACACACACTTGTGTTGAGGGATGTATGAGCGGTGGTGCTCCATGGTATGTCCTTAGCAAGGATGTGTCTTTGAAGATTCTGGGGCCCATCTCTATGAGTGGTTAGGTGTCAGAATTACTATGGACAAGAGGTAGGATGTTATTGATGTTGGAGGAAGGGTTGGGCTTGTAATGTGAAACTTGGTTGATGGTGATGATCTTCCCGTTGTGGGGGAACATCATCATTTGAAACACAGAAGAGGCCATAGCCTTCATAGCCTACATGTATCTATGTCCAAACAAGATGTTGTAATCAAGTGGAGCAACAATAAGAATGGTTTTTACCCCGAGTTCAATGGGAACATTTTGAAAGATTCCTTTAGGAGAGGATGTTCTTCCATCATAATCTCTCAACATGATGGAAGATGGTATTAGCTCGAGGGAGCCAAGTTTCTGCCATAGGGTTTTGGACATGATGCATGTTTATGCACCTTCATCAATGATGCATCGATGAACAATGATGTTCCAAATTTTGACTCGTATATGGAAAGCTACCAAAGCAGGTAGAAGGGGTTCCCAACAATCTAGATCAAAATTGATGAGTCTAGTACCAGTAGGGTCGACTGCCCCCAAGGTGAAAATAAATGATTTCCGTTGAGTAGGAAAGGTTTGGAGGACTTCCAAGACTAACATGGTTGCAGAAGATTGCACCAAATCATCGACCAGACTGTAATTGTGTGTCGCCCTAGATTGAGGGTTTTTGACATTCTGTCGTAAGGGGAAGTGAGGAATACGAAGGGGTGGTTTAGCGTTAGGGCGTGGAACCATCAAAGGTTCACCGGTTGTAACTAGAACTACTTCCTAAGTGGTGGGAGTAGATTCAGGGGGTGCGTTGTATTGACGATTGCACGTTTGTAGAAGAATTTCTTCTTTGCTAGTGAGGAGGATAGTCTGATTTGCCTGATTCCTAGGGTTTTGATATTGTCCCATCTATGGTGGTGTAGGGTGCATTTCCTACTGGGTATTCATCACACCTTGGTGTGGAATAGGATTTTTCAACACCGCCGGGGGTGGTTGTTGCAAATGTTGTTGTGGGGCTTGCTGAGGGGCAGGTGGCACTGAAGGACATGGTGCATTCATGGAATATTTCATCCATTTTAGGTCAACAATCTGGGGGCAATGGTGAGTATAATGACCATGCTCACCGCAAAGGGCACAAGGGAAGTTCGTCCATAGATTGTTATTGCTCCTCCCTTGGCATTTGTTGTTATTTCCCCCTTGGGGGTTCTGGTTCCCTTGATTCTAGTTTCCCCTAGCAGGTTGGTTCTATTGGGGGTTATTTCCCCCTAGTCTAGGGTTATTATGGTTTTATTTTTTTCCTTTTTTTTTGGCATTATTCGACGAATGGGCCAGATTTTCCATATTCAGTTGTTCAAAATTTTGAAATTATTGAATGGGAGAGGGATGAACAAAGCTAACCCCAGTGTGTGGTTGTCCTTGTGGTGGATCCATGGGTTTTGGAGGACCGGGAAATGGAAAATACAGATTATTTTGTGGTAATGACCCGTAGGGTGCATAGGAAAACATAGCACTTTCAATAGTGCTCAGGGTGTAAACTGAGGTTGAGGGGATACCAACACTTGGTTGAAAAATCGGGTGTATCATGGGTGTCGATGAGGGTCCACAACCATACCCATGATGCACCCTATTTTCCCCCTCCTCAGCAGCCATACCCATGATGCACCCTATTTCCCCCCTCCTCAATAGCCATACCCATGATGTAAAGGAGAGCTAGTGGATGGCTGGACTTGGGAATTGTACCCAAGTAAAGTGGAACCAAGAAAAGATGATCCCAAGATAGTATCATTCATGAGGGTGTGATAGGGTTGGGCTGATGAGTTGGCAAGACTAGGAACTCCTCCTAGAAGGGGAGGGAGGTTCTGCAAGCATTTGGAACGACGGGGATTCTGTAGGTCCCCTATATGTCCAACTAGAAAAGTGAATGTGTGTGAATGGTGATGAGAGCAAATAAATCAACAAGAGACTTTGTATAAATTGGACCTTCACAATATATCTCACAATCGCATGTAATCACAAGAGCATCATACATAAATCAATTGAAAATAAGCATACATGTGGGTAGGTGGATTTTGTCCGCGTGGGAGAAAAAAAAATAAAAAATGATCGTGTCCTAAAAAGATGTAACATCCTTCCTCAAAAACAACATTGGACCTTCCAATAGCACTCAACAGTGGGGTCTGAAGCCACCAGAAGAGGAACTAGTGAAGGATGAAATAATCAGTTATAATGAGGGGTAGAGGGTGCATATCCCAAAAGAGCTGGCGATATTTCCCAATAGCCACACAAAATCTGATCAAGGTGCAATTGCAGCCCACAATTGCCACCTGGGTAGCTGTCCTAAAATTGGTCACTAGGTACCTCGATCAATGTGCGATAATTAGATTTTTGGCCTCAAAAATGGGTCACAGGCTGGATCCCTTCCAAGAGGTGGGTGCCTCAAGGGGGGATGAAAAAACCAACTGGACCTTGAACTTTGACCCTTCACGGGTATCTCCTTGCCTTATGGTGTTAGGAACACTTGACTTAGAGGATATTAAAGTTCCCTACTTGTGTTTGAAGATGTGAGAAGAAGATAACGGGGAGTTATTTGGATGCCTATCCCCGAGATCTAAAAAATTCTTTTGGCACCTCCTATGGAGGAAAACTTAGTGAGCTTTTAGATAATTTTAGATGTGGTTGTTTGAGAGATTGGGGGTGTGAACCAATCTCATTTGAATTAAGTGGGAGTGGATAATTCCTTCAAGAAATAGTGGGACATTTCATAATCCCTTTGGGGGTAACCTACTTCAACCTCCACAATATGAGATGAAATTATGTGAGTGAATAATGACTTTGTGTGTGAGAAAGTGGTAAAATGTGCCAAATTTTTATTAATTTAGGTGTCACCTTGCAACATGTGGACTTTGTGTGGTCCTTACAAGTCTTGATTACCTATCTTAGTAGATGCCTTTGGCACAACCTTGCGTAATTTTAAAGTCCCTAAAGAACTAGCATGTGGACATATGGGTCCTTACCAATCCCTTAAACTCCCTAATGTGATTTAATCTAAGAAAGCTTCAAAAACTATCCTAGATTAAAAGCATGTGGGCATGTATGGGCCCGCTACAATAATATTTAAACTCCCCTAGTCATGTAATTTAAGAAATTAGCTTCAAAAACTATCTAACTTTGCAACATGTGGGCATGTATGGGCCCTTACAAATTTAAGATGTTTTGAAAAGAAACTAAGAGGGCCCCTATGGGGGCTTTGTCCTCTCCTAAATATTTTTGTTGTTAAGGGAGATGAAATATTCCCTCGATCATTTTATGATTCTCAAGATTGCTCTATGGTGCGAGAGAAGAGCATACTCAATGATTGAAGTTTGATTTCTGGTCATAATGCAAGTGTTTATATATGTGATAGTGAATGATTCCAACTTAACTTTTACAATCAAAACAAGCCATCCATGGATAAAAATAAAAGAAAAAGAGGAGAAGAATATGTTTTTTAACCTCCTAAGTGCCTATGTTTTGACTAACCCTTCATGTGGGGAGGGAATATAAGTGTGGTTCACATTACAAATTGCATAGAATCAAGGCTAGGGGCCTTCACAATATCACAAAAAACCCTTACAATGTTGGATTTATGGATAGATGTGTGGGTCACAGAGTATATAGAGGTGCATGTGGTGCTAATGCACAGAGAAACAATGACCTGTTGGTGCACTATTCCCATAATGCACTAGAAAACACAGTGATGATGGAACAGGTGCTTTGAAGACGCACCTGTGAGCTGAAAAACCCATCCACGTTCTGATATGCACCCGAGAAGAAAATTTTAAATCAAATTCTTTTATTCTAGATCCAAATTCATCTCTTTGTAGGTAGGCTTTGGCCAGTTATGATCCATGCAAGGGAAATAGATAAAAAATAAGTGCTCAAACAACCCAAATAGGGAGGAAATTGATACTTATTCCCTAGTATGGTCGTCAATCTATTGTATCCTTTTCACCACTTGAATGAGAAAAAGAGGGACATTTGCAAGTCCAGTTGGGTCAGCTAGACAAGAAAGAAATGAGTGCAAGAGTTAGAAACATAAAGCACAAGAAATAAATAAACAACTAAGCTAATAACAACTAAAGAAACAAAACTACAATGCATAAGGAAATTAGAACCAAAATTAATCAAGAAATAGACCAATATTCATGCCACCAATGGATAGATTGTATTTGTGGGAAAAAACCAAAGAGAAAGGTGCACTTATGGATCCCCTCTTCCTCCAAGGGAGGGCTCTTGAGTCCCCTATGTGAGATCTCTTCTTACAAATAGAAAACTATAAAGGAAATGGTGAAGAAATCCAAAGCTCATTCCCTCAAGAGGTGAGGTGAATGACTTAATGAAATGATGCCAGTATGCTCCAATGAAGGAACGAGATTCCTTGTAGGATAATAGAGGTAGCATAACAATACAAATAGATTCTTAAAAATATAGTGCACCCATGGCCTCTTTTTATAGAAAATCTTTGAGGCATTATCCAACCGGTCTTTAGTGTGAACAACGGGTTCTTTAGGGAACCCTTAGGTCTTTGACCAACCCCCCACTTGGATTTAGCTCAGATTTGAGTGTCAAATCAACTTGGGAGATGAACCAAAAGTGGGTGAGGGGCTGACAAGAACCATAAATGCACTGTTCTCAGGCGTGCGCGGCTTTTTGCATACATAGTCAAGCGTCGGGCGCATGTGCTCTTTTCTGACGTTTCTGACCTGCGCATGTGCATGTGCTTCCTATAGTGCTTCTTCACATGTAAGTTTTTTAACCAGATGTATAGTTTTGTGCCCTTTGAAAATGCATTTTTGGGGCTATGAATGAACTAATAGGTGTTTGAAGATGTTGGATTCCTGTAACCATTTGTGGACAAAATTTTAGTGATAACAATGTGGCTTCTCAGCCTTGTCCTTAGACTTCTGTTCCTTATCATGGGTAACTCCCTTGCCTTTGGTTGGGGCTGGGATTTTACCTCTTCCTCGCTAGATTTGTTTCCTGGCCAAATTCTCCTTAGCCTTCAGTGAAAATTGATAAGCATCCTCCACTATCCTTACTGACATCATGCTGAGCTCATCCTCGATTTCATACCTCAGGCCATTTATATATCTGGCAACTTTTTCTTCATTTTTCTCTCTTTGTCTAGTTCTGATGTTTAACTTGTAGAACTCCTATGTGTACTCCTTAACTTTCATACCCTTCTATCTCAGGTTCTCCAACTTCTTGAACAGATTGATCTAATAATATTTGAGCATGAACTTAGCCTTAATCTTGGCTACCATTCTGTCTCAATTCTTTATCTTTTGTTTTCCTTTGCTTCTCCTCTCAATATGCAGTTCATCCCACCACAGTGTTGCATGTCCTTTTAGCCTAGTGACAACATGTTTCACCCTTTTCTCTTCATGGTCAAAATGTTTGTCCATAGATCTTATCCAATCCAGCAGCTCTTCAACATCTAAATTGCCTTCATACATTGGGACCTCTATATTGGCTCTAGCTCCCAATCTAACAACTACTCTTAGCAAGCATTCTTCGACAACATCCTCTCCTGTAGCTTCTTTGACTTCTACTTCTTCACTCTCTCCATCGTTGATGTCTCCAACATCAGGTGCTCTTCTCTGCATTGCCTCCATCGCCTCTAATCTTTCACAAAGTTCTCACATCTCCCTTTCTACAGCCCGATTGGATAAAGGTGGTTCCACTGGTCTCCTTGGTGGCATTGTGTTGACTGTCTGTCACAAACAGAGTACAACTTCAAGTTCTTTTGTCTCTTCTCCCTTGCCTACAGTCTGTAAGCAAAAATATGCTCTGATACCACTTGGTGCAGACCCCCTTCTCTCCTAAGGGTTGTGCGACCTCCTGATCAGGATATTCAATTCTGGAGTCGAACGACTCTCTGAAACCTTACCGGTCTCATTCTATATTAAACAAAGGTCCTTTTGGCTTCAGTTGCAGGTTTAATGGCACCTGCAACCTCCCCTTTCTCTCTCCTATGAAATATCAGAGTATTGGGCATTAGATCCTAACTGATAAGGCCCCTCTTGATGTGACCTCAAGCGATGACCATGGGATTGCAGGCACGGCCATAAGCGGTTTGAAGTCAAACTACTTTTGGGCCCATAATTCTCCTCAAGCGTCCATGTGTCTTCCTAGAAAAACCATGGTATGGATTGCAGCCCACCCTCAACCTTTTAAAGTCCACGCAAATCTTGTCCCTGCAATGCTACAGGATCATCAATTTCCTGATCTTGATAATATTTTCTGAACTAACAGTTCATATCTACTCTTTCCAATCCATGGACCAGATCTTCTGCCTTCGAATCAATGGATCTGATCTATTTTTGATTATGAACTTCAGGGTTTTGAAATATCAAACCCTAAATTCTTCCATACTGCAATCTTCCGGAGTTGACGATCTACAGACACTTGTCTTGCTTGATCAACAGTCCTTCTTCTACTTCAGATGTTTGACCTTTCAACTCAGATCAACGGTCCTATGAACTACTTCTCGATCAACGGTCTATATCCTCTTCGGGTTTCAGACTTCTGATATCTCAAATCTCAAAACTTCACCTTTTCCCCAATGGCTTTATCCAAAGGCTCTAATCCACTGACATGTGTCTTCTTGATCTGACGATCAAGGATTACTTCGGGTCTTTACCTGGAGTTCATAGATTTGTTCCATGTCTTCTCTAGGTATAATGGATTAGATTTACTTTGGGACTTTACCCGGAGTGCTCGGGTCTATGCCACATCTCCTCCTGATATGACGGCTATGAATCACTTCGAGACTTTACCCAGAGTGCTCAGATCTTCGCCACATGTCCTTTTATTTGATAGTTATAAATCACTTCGATACTTTATCCAGAGTGCTCAAATCTTTGCCACGTCTCCTTTGATCTGACGACTATAAATCACTTCGGGACTTTACCCGGAGCGTTTAGATATTCTCCATGTCTCCTCTGATCTAAAGGCTATAAATCACTTTGGGACTTTACCCGGAGCACTCAGATCTTCGCCACGTCTCCTATTATCTAATGGCTCATATTTACTTCGGTTGATCCGATGCTCGATATTTTCTTTGGGTGATCTGACGTCTCAGATCCACTTCGGAAAATCAGATGATTGAGATTTTATTCATATTTCTGGCTTTTCAGACTTCAGAAATATGAGATCTCAACCTTTGACCAGTCCTCTTGGATTCACAGTATCCAATAGCTCAGATCCACTGTAGTTGATCCGACGCCTAATATTACTTCGGACGATCTGATGGCTCAGATTTTCTTTAGCTGATCGAACAGTTGAGACTTACTTCATAATTTTGGAGCTTTGGACTTTGGAAGTTTCAAGTCTCAAACTTTGATGAGTTCTCTATCTTGTGTGTGTGAAGTGTTAAAGTTCGTGCACCTTTTTATGATCATATGGTTGTTGATCCTTTGCGCTGTGATCCAACGACCACCGCTGCTCCTCCTCCTGATCTTTTGATCTCTTCTAACTTACAATATTTTCTAAGTCTTCAAAGGCCTCTACCTTTTAACCTCTTGTGAGTCTGTCTCTCGGACCTCGATTACACTTTTGAAAAGTACTGTCCCTCCTGAGCTTGGCCTTCATGAAGGTCTCGATTTCCCATGCACTCCTTGCATTTCAGGGATTTTCGATAACTCAGATCCAAAGGATTTCTTGAAAAAAAATTCTTTTCACTCTCTTAGCGTTCTCCTTTTTCTCTATGCACACCTTGCAACCGATTCTTATGAATGACTGTGCATGCCTTGTAGCAGTCACTTTGCACTCCTTGCAAAGGGAAAGTTTCATGCTATCTCTTCTGAGCTTCGAAACCGAAACAAATCTTGTCAATGTACTCCTTGCATTCTGTGTGCACACCTTACACCGGTTCAACAAAAGAGAAACAATTGAAACTTATACTAACATTCATTGTTCCATCTTCTCATAAAGAAATTCATTCATTCATGAAAACACAATAACAGGGAACTGCAAACAATGTCCACACCATGCATTGGGTCAATTTTTCTCTGTTATCTTCATTCAAAAGTAAAAATGGCTACAACTGTAATAAAAACAACAACTAAAAACTGAAAAATATCCTACTAACTTGCAACAGCCTCATTTGGGTGTACAAAACCTCTATTTATCTCAGAGGGTCCTTAGGGTTCCCCCCGACTACTTGTCTAATTCAAAACCTAACCTAACGTCTATCTTAGTTCAGCCACATTCTAGAGAAGGAGTGGAAACACCCACTTCGCTCGTGATTTTTCAAGCGTGCTTCAAAGGATTTTCCGGAGCTAAGTTTAGGCGTGCTTCAAAATATTCACCATAATTTCCAACATTGAGATTCTGAAAAGATTCCCAGGAGCTAAGTGGTCCTGCTCCACGTGCTCGCTAACGATGCTCCTACATCACATCACCATCATCATTGGGTTCCCTCACATCTGTTAATGGTATACATCAATGATGAGTAATCAAACGGTTTCTACCATGCTCAACCTCATCTAATTTATTCGCATGTTGTAGATTCATACATTTTTTATTTGGGACAAATACCTTGGTTAGGGACTATTCATTCATTGATCATCTTCCTTCCCAAGCTACGATGGATTTATTCATGAGTACTTTATATATCACTCAGGAATTGAGTGCTCTCACATATTTGTATACTGTGACATAGATCCACATTTTTACTTGGTCGTGGCTATGCTCTTACTTGTGACATGGATCCACAATGTATTCTTTCGTGGCCATCATCTAGTTACTTGTGTCATGCATGGATCCATAGTGTATTATTTGGCAGCTATGATTCATTTTTATTACCGATCATGGGTATGCCTGCCTCGGGGATGTTATTATTATTCCAGACTAATGATGGGTTCTTTCCAGGTTCCTTTTCTCAAAGCTATGTGATTCTGACCTCACACTTTAGGGGGCATCTATTATATAGTTATTTTCAACCTGATCACTTGATGGGAATCATATAGGTGTCGGTAATTTGAACCAATAAATCATGCCTCTTTTCCCCTGAGATTACAATACTTTTATGCATGGTCATTGGTTTCCCATTTACAACCTATGAATAGGAAGTGTTGGTCATTCCTTGTCCTCATGCAAGGAGTGATTGATTTATCCCTGAAAGAATGTAGAGCACGACTAGGTCTGTTAATCCATTTTTAGGATTGGTTTTGTTAGATGAGATTCAATCACGGATTCTCCATGGTTTGACCTTGAGAAGATTTTCATCTTGGGCAGGGAGATCCTTTTCAAAATTCCCTTTGATCTTATCTCTATTGTTCTATAAATAATAGTGGTCTCTCATGGAAAGGAGGAGGAAAAGAGAAAGTAATCTTATGCTGGTAGATTAATCATAGAGCATGGGCAAGGAACCTGGTTAGAGTTTTATCAAGATATCAAATTGTAAGATATAAACCATTTCCATTTGATCAATAGAATATGAATAAGATGTTTCCCTCTACTTGGATGTGTATGTAATTACTATATTTTCTTGTAGAGAAATCTATGTTTCCATGTGTTATGATGCATTATTAGATATATCATTAATTTATGCATGATCAATTGGATCTTGTGAAGGGTTTTTGTGTCTCTATGTGCACATAAATGAGGTGGTAAGGGTGAAGGACATATTTTTGGAAACTAGAAGCTAAGGACTTTGCAGGGACAACCTTCACAATCTGGGTAAGCCTTCCATTTCAAAATATATTTTTCATGTATAACTTAGATCTAGGAAAATATGTATATTACATATTTATTCTGTCTTAGGTCTAGGAAGAGCCTAAGGGAGGTAAATCATGCATGGTGAAAATATCCTACAACAAGAAGATATGAAGTTCTATGGTTGTCATAATCTGTCCCGTGCAATGTATATCTTCGTTGTGATGGAATGGCTCTAGTAATAAATATGTAACAATTTTCATCCATTCTATGTCTATCATGTATGAGTTGAATATGTATGTGTATTGTTTTAATTCTTAGTCCTAATAGTTTGTCAAATATGAGTTGCATGGATGGAAATCCTGATGACTTTTCATGTGTTTATCCTTCATCCCTGTCATAAGACCTTATGGTCTATGTGATCATCTCTACATATTGGGTGAGACCTTCCTTAGCCTTGGACAAGGATTGATATGTCAGTGCTCTGGGATTTTTTTTGGACAACTTTGGATGAACCTTGGGTCTAAAATCCCCAATGTTAAGAAGGACACATGCAAGCATGGATCAAAATGCACTACAAATGGTTCCATTTTTGGGACCTAAAAGTCTTGTCAGGAATGATGAAGTCAAGAAATGAGGTGGCATCCACTTAAGCAGGAAATTCAAGACTGGGTAGAGGAAAAAGAAAAAGGGTTTTCCCTGTGAGAGACTCAAGGATTGAGGGTGAATGCAAAGCAATGGAAAGCCATGTATATTTACTCTGATATGCATGAGATTTTGTTTGTTGAATTTCCTTGTATATTGCATGAATGGATAAAAAGGAAAATTGTGACCAACTCTCTAGTGTGGCCATTGGAGCTGGTGGTTTGGAATCAAGCCAATCTTGAAGAATTGAAAGCGTTGGATAATAAGTGGACTTGGGCTATTGAATTCTAGTTTTCTCGAGTAAAATAAGGATAGATTGTTGAATTCACCATGGAATACACAGACTATTTCAGTGAGGCCGAAAGAAAGTTGGCAGAAGGACCAAGAAAGTGGATGCTGGAAGAAATCCCACTACAGATAAAAATGTTATTTGTGGATAAAGGTTTGATGTGCATGGATCCCGATAGAATGGCTAAGTAAACTCCCTTAACGTAGGGAGGGGGGTTTCAAATATGGGGGAAAGTTAGAGAGAATATGGACCCATTGAAGAGGATCCAAAATTGTTGAGATGACGTGAGGTATGGAATGGACCCAGAAGAGAAAAGGAGAAAAAGAGCCAAGAGGTATGCAAGAAGAGTTGAGATAAGGCAAAGAGTGGAAGAGAGATGTGGAAAATAATTAGCTAGAGGTGCACGACAAGGATTTGGGTCTAATATGAAGAGAAAATAAGCTGCACCATGAGGTAGCGCATAAGAGTATGTTGCTCCAGACTGCAGAGATGAGGATAGGACCACAAAGAGGCATGGCATAGAGGATATGGCGTCCAATAGGGATACCAGTAGTAACACTAGTAAGGACTTAGGTGATGAAGTATGCACCACTTGGTCGTTGCAGAGTGTTGCAATATTAGAAAAAGATGAATCACAGAGAAGTGGTGCGTAGATAAGAAAAGGAGATGGTGCACAAAGGAGTAGTGTGCAGTTCAGAGAGGATGATTGTGCTCAAAGTGGCAATAAACCTACTAGTAGAATTTGGAAAATAAATGACTATGTGACTAAACGTTTTAGTCACGAAAACAAAAAATGTCTAAATTCTACTAATTTTTTGCAACACAGGTATAAATGACTAAATAAATGAATAATTTGATTGTCGGGTAAAAAATAATTACTCACACACAAAAAAAATGACTAAAAAAATGACTAATTTGATTGTCGGGTAATAAACACAACTAAATAAATATTAGTCACACAAATCAAAATGACTGAAGACTCCTATATAGAATAAAGACTATTAAATCTATTGTGTTTTTTTCACCATAACTATAAACTTTGTTCTTAGGCATAAGCATATTAGAAGATATGAAATTAATTAACATTAGTACTGGCAATTTCATCCAAAAATTATGAATGACGAGCAACATCTTTCACTTATTCGTCCTCCTCCTTGTTGAGATTTGTGTACATTGGGAAGTGGTCCCCTTGTGTTTGTGAGCCTCTAAACACAAGTGGGAAATTGTTTTGTACTATGTACCTTGTAATTTATGTCCAATTTTACTTTGACTTTGGAGTTTTAATTCAAAAGTGAAATTAGTCACTTTTAGCCAAAAGTGACAATTAATTCACAAAGTGGGTGAATTAATAGACATCAAGTGAATTTAGGGAACTTAACCCAAAGTGGGTTTATGAGTGTTATTATTGTGGGATGATATCAACCTTTGATTAGAGATGGGATGGTGAGATCTAAACCATCCATCTTTTAGGTTTCCTTATGGAGATTCAAGAGGGGCGTATAGGGCCAAGAGAGGTTTCGTTTTTCACTTGATCACCTTGAGAGTTTGGTGAGGAGAAGAGAAGTGAGAAAGGAGGGTTTGGAGAATCTTGATTGGGTGAAATTGTTCATGGAGGGTGCAAGGCAGCTTGGAGCTTCATTTATTTGTGTGTGAGTGTATTTACTAATGGGATGGTGCACTCTTGGAGTGAGGGCACAAGCTAGTAGGTACCAGTTGCAGTGGAGAATTCTTGGATCTGGTTTGTGGGTTGTTGAGGGATCATACAAAGGGAATTTTTTGTGAAAGGGTTCTTCAATCAACAAAGGGAAAGAGCAAGGGTGCAGAGGATCTTCAAGCTCACAAGGAAGAAAGGGGACACACTCTTCTAGGGGTGCATATCTCAAGGAACCACTTGCAAAGCTTGATAGGATCTTGCAAAGAGTTCATGTTCCTTTATATTTATCTTACTTGTTGTATTTATTACTTGAATCACTCCATATATATACACCTATCTCAAATTGGTTTTCCAAGTGAGAGGTTTGTCAAGGGTCATGTTGACAAAACCTTTGTGTTTATTTCATGTATGCTAGAGTGTAGAACAACATTATTTCAGTTGTAAATATCTAAGAGGCATGTTCAGTTGTAAATATCTAAGAGGCATGTTACATATTTATGGTATGCATGTGATAACCTATTGGTCACTAAAAATACATGCTAGAGAACCTTAAAAGGCTATGTAACCATCACATAACAACACTAAATTTCCTGAATAATTTGTTGTTATAAAACATCAGCAAAGACAATTGTGACAGCAAAAACTTAGAGCCAATTTGAGGTCAAGGACAGACCTATTTGGAAGCCTATTAGGACCTTAGAAAACCATCATGGTATCAAATCCCTTAGTGGCTAAATCTTTCTAATTTTGGACATCATTTTGTGGACAGTTCTAGACATCTTGTGGGCAGATTTTTGGACAACTCTTGAGAGTGTTTTGTAGCAGCTTGTTGGAAAAAACAATTTGGATAGTTGTAGGAAATTTTGTGGAAATTTTATCATTCTCTTTTCACACCTACTTGTTAGGAGTGAGGATAATTTTTCACAACCTCTTTTCACACCTATTTTCTAGGAGTGAGGTTGTAGTTCTACTACCTCTTTTCACACCTGTGTTGATAGCAATAATGTAGTGTTCTTTTGTAGTGCAACATCAGAGTGAGATAGTGGGCAGTGATGTCAGTTTCCCAGATGCGAGCAGAGGATAGGCTAGCCAGAGCTAGCTACTGGTCCCCTTGGAAGACCAGGTTGATCTTTGTCCTAGAGGACCTTAAACTATGGGATATAGTTGAGGCTCCCATTGTTGTTCCTCCTACTACTGCTCCCGTGTTGGTGGAATATTTTAGGAAGAGGAACAACAAGGAAAAGAGAATGATACGTGATGAAGTGAGGGATCACATTATACCCCACTTGATAGGTAAATACTTTGCATTTGAGATGTTGGAATCCTTGTGCAAGCTTTACCAGAGCTCTAAACATAACCAAAAGATGGTTCTGCAAGAGAAACTTAGGAGCATTTAGATGCTCAAGATTGAGTCAATAACTTCTTACCTTGGTAGATTCACTCAGATTAGAGATGAGATTGCAGCCGTCAGAGAGATAGTGTACCCAGAATTTATTGTGAGGACATATTTAAACAACTTCTCCAAACCATGGGCTCCATTTGTTCGAGGCATTGTTTCCCAGGAGGCTATGCCTACTTATGAGAGACTTTAGGATGATTTCATACAGGAGGAGATGAGACTCACCTCAGAGACATCAGGACAACAATGAACATCTCAAGGTGACAGGGATCTTTCTCTTTGGACAAAGGGAAATAAAAAGGTCGGAAAGGGTGCACGATAGGGTCCCAAGTTTGGGTCCAAGCCACATGGAGAGAGAAGTAGTGGGAAGAAGAGAGATATGAGAAAAGTGAAGTTCTTTTCTTGTAATAAGATGAGGAACTATGTTGGACAATGTCCAAACATGAAGAAGAAGAAGGGTGGTACAACAACAACAACAAAGGAGGCAGAGTTCCAGGAACAATTTGAGAGGGAGTGTGCCTTCCTTATTTGTTGCACTTCAGTTGAGATGACACCCAGTATCTAGTACATAGACAACGGGGATTTGAGCCACATGACTAGTGTGAGGGATAATTTTAATGATCTCACATATACAGAGGTCTAGATTCACATTTCTCTTGGAGATGACACCTTATTCATAGTTGTTGGGTGTGGCATAGTTACCTTTCAGAGAGATGGCTTGCCACCTATTTCATTCAAGGATGTTCTCTAAGTCCCTAGGATGAAAAAGAATCTGATTTCAGTTTCAACCCTCTAGGATAAGGGTATTGAGGTGTCCTTCAGAGGGATAGAGGAACTCATACACCCTAAGGGGTATTGTGTCACCCCAGGACAGGTGATTAGAGTGAGGGATGGGAAACTCTTCAGATTGTTTTTTCATCCACTTCATGCTTTGACAACGAGTAGTGACAACAACAATAAGTTATGTGAGTTATGGAATCAAAGTATGGCTCACCTTCATCATGAGGCTCTTGGAGGACTGGGATAGGTTGTGACAGGAGTGCCATAGCTTAGTTCAAAGCATCAGGATGTGTGCAGAAAGTGTGTGCTTGGTAAGTTTACCAAGGCTTCTTTTCCCAGCAGTGACACCAGGTCAGCTAGAATCAGGTCTGTGTGTGTGGGCCTATGTCTCGGGCATCCTTGAGTGGTCATGAGTACTATCTCACATTCAATGATGACTACTCCAAGAATACTTGAATCTATTTCCTGAAGACCAAGAGTGAGGTATTCAAGAGGTTCCAAGAGTTCAAAGCTCTTGTGGAGAACTAGACAAGAAAGAGGATCAATATATTGCAGTCAGATAATGGAGGTGTGTATTCCTCCAGTGAGTTTGTAGACTTCTGTACCCATGCTGGTATTAGAAGAAAGATGACCATGCCTTACAACCCCTCAGAAAATGGGGTTTCCTAGAGGATGAACAAGGAAATCACAGGTGTAGCGATATCTATGTTGCATGATCAGAGTTTACCTCTATACCTATGGGCAGAGGTGTGTGTTGTTGTAGTTTATCTATAGAACAGGAGTCCCCATAGGATTTTGTTGAAGATGACTCTTGATGAGGCCTTCATTGGTAGGAGGCCTGATGTCAAGCACATCAGGATTTTTGGTTGTTTGACTTATTCTTATGTCCCCTCAGAGAGGAGGACAAAACTAGACCCCATATCCCAGCAGGGGATTCTAGTTGGATACTCCAAGGTCTCCAAATCCTACAAGATTTGCATTCCATCAGTGCAGAGAGTGGTGGTGAGAATATATGTTATATTTGAGGAGGGTATGGATTTTCAAATATATCTCGAGTTGAGAGTCGGTGTTGAGGATGATGGAGAGGCACAAATTCAGGGATGATTTTAGGGGCTAAATTTCTCTCACGGGCTAATTTTCCATGGTTTTTCCAAAAATGAGATTCGCTATTTTAAAAATGATTCACCCAAATTCTATAAAATAAAATTATTTTACCTTAAAAATTGCCAAAATTTTATAAAAACTATATAAAATACTTATAAATTTGAATTTTTTTCAAAAATATCGCCAAACATTTATAGTTGACCTATGAAGGATTAGTAATATTCAGCAAGGTTTCTACATTTTAAAATAAATTTCCATCCTTAAAATCATCCCTACACAGATTGATGTCTCAGAGGGAGCATAGCCTCAAGTTTCCAGTACACCAGTTTTAGGGGTGACAGGGCCACCTTGAACAAATTTAGGTTCATAGTCACAGGGGGTTTATGTAGAGGTTGTAGAGGATTCAGGATCACAGAGTGTTGGGATCAAGTCTGAGGAAGATACTCTTGGGTAGGGAGATCTTACTTCTCCTTTGACTACTACAAGGAAGGGGAAACCGAGATGGTTTCAAGAGACCCTGAGGAAATCCAACAGGTTTGGAGAGAGGCCATGCTAGAGGAGTATGACTCCATTATGCGTAATGATGTTTGGGAGGTGGTTCTGAGGCTAGTGGGGAAGTCAGTTGTGACTTCCATATGGTTGTACAAAACCAAGTATGTTGTATATGGAAACATAGAGAAAATCAAGGCCCAATTTGTGGTGTGAGGAGTCTCTCAGATAGAGGGAGTTGATGATGATGAGACTTTTGCACCAGTTACGAGATACACCTCGATCAAGAGTATTATTTCCATAGTGACAGAGATGGGTTGGAGGATACATCATATGGATGTAAAGACCGCATTTCTCAATGGATTTATAGAGGAGGAGGTGTACATTGAGAAACCACTAGGTTTTGAGGTGAGTGAGAGGGAGTCTCACATGTACCTTTTGAGAAAGGAACTATATGGTCTGAAGCAAGCTCTCAGAGATTGGTATTCATGTATTGACACATACTTGCCTCATATGGGTTTTGAGAAGGGTGATGTTGATCCTAAACTCTATTACATCATTAGAGGTTAGTATATGCTCATTCTCATTTTGTATATGGATGACTTGTTCATCACAGGTGCAGAGGATCTCATAGTTGAGTGCAAGTTGGGACTTGCATTAGAGTTTAAGATGAGTGACATCAGGTTGATGCACTATTTTCTAGGTATGGAGGTATGGTAGGAGGAGGGTCACATATTTCTCAGGCAGGGGAAGTATGTTGCAGACATCTTGAGCAGATTTCAGATGGAGGATTGTAGGCCCATGGCTACACCCATGGTCACCAAATGGAAGAAGCTTGGTGATTCAGATTCCCAGTTGGTGGATGCTACAGTTTATAGATAGTTGATCGTTTCACTGATGTATCTAGTCAACACTTGACCATATATTTGTTTTGTCATGAACACTCTCAGCCTGCATATGGTAGAGTCGAGGAGTGTTCACTAGATTTGGGAAAAAAATGTGTTGAGGTACATTGCAGGGTTAGTTGATTATGGCCTGGAATATATCATAGGTGATGGAGTCAGTTTGGTTAGCTACACAAACTCAGACTGGGCAGGATGTGCTACTGATAGGAAGAGAACCTTAGGGTTTTGTTTTGGTTTGGGGTCAAGACTTATTTTCTGATTCAGCCAGAAACAAAAGTTAGTTTCTTTGAGTTCCATCATGTTAGATTATATGGTAGCCAATCAGGCCATTTGCGAGGCCATTTGGCTTCGTAAGATGATGGTAGGTTTATTTGGTCAGGAGTTGCCTCCAACCATCATTCACTGCAATAATCAGAGTTGTATCAAACTCTTTGAGAATCTAGTTTTCCATGACATGTTAAAGCATATTGAGATCATATATCACTTCATCAGAGATTGGGTTCAGCGAGGGGCAGTACAATTGTAGTATATATCGACGGACGATCATATTGTGGATATTCTCACCAAGGCCCTACCAAGGGGAAAACATGTCTACTTTAGAGACAAGATGGGCTTGGTGAGAAACACTTTCCTCGATAAGAGGGAGTGTTGATATTTGTGTACCTTGGGAAGTGGTCCCCTTGTGTTTTTGAGACTCTAAACACAAGTGGAAAATACTTTGGTACTATGTACCTTGTACTTTATTTCTAATTTCACTTTGACTTAGGAGTTTTAAGTCAAAAGTGAAATTAGTCACTTTTAGCCAAAAGTGACAATTAATTCACAAAGTGGGTGAATTAATAGACATAAAGTGAACTTAGGGAACTTAACCCAAAGTGGGTTTGTGAGTGAGATTATTTTGGGATGATCTCAACCTTTGATTAGAGATGTGATGGTGAGATATCAACCATCCATCTTCTAGGTTTCCTTATGGAGGTTCAAGAGGGGCGCATAGGGCCAAGAGAGGTTTCATTGTTCACTTAATCACCTTGAGAGTTTGGTGAGAAGATGAGAAGTGAAAAAGGAGGGTTTGGAGAAGATTTCTTGGGAAACTTTGTTCATGGAGGGTGCAAGGCATCTTGGAGCTTCATTTATTTGTGTGTGAGTGTATTTACTAGTGGGAGGGCACACTCTTGGAGTGAGGGCACAAGCTAGCAAGTACCATTTGGAGTGGAGCATTCTTGGATCTGGTTTGTGGGTTTTTTAGGGCACATACAAAGGGAAATTTTTTTGCAAGGATTCTTCAATCATCAAAGGGAAAGAACAAGGGCACAGAGGATCTTCAAGCTCATAAGGAAGAAAGGGAGCATGCTCTTCTAGGGGTGCATATCTCAAGGAACCACTTGCAAATCTTGAGAGGAGCTTGCAAAGAGTTAAGGTTCCTTTGTATTTATATTCTTTGTTGTATTTATTTATTTAAGCACTACATATATATACATCTATCTCAAACTGGTTTTCCCCAGGGCGGTTTTGTCCAGGGTCACGTTGACCAAAAAGTTTTGTGTTCATTTCATGTATGCTAGAGTGTAGAACAACATTATTTTAGTTGTAAATATCTAAGAGGTGTGTTACATATTTATGGTATGCATGTGTTAACCTATTTGTCTCTAAAACTACATGCTAGAGCACCTTAAAAGGTTATGTAACCGTAACAGAAAAACTTTAAAGTTCTTGAATAGTTTGTTGTTCTAAAACAGCAATGAATACATTTGTGATAGAAGAAACTTAGAGCCAGCTTGAAGTCAAAGACAAACCTAGTTAGCATCCTATTAGGACCTCATAAAATTTTCACTCCTCACCTTGTCATCTATAATGAAGATGTTCTAATCAAAACATGTTTCACCCCTTGAGAGACATCTCACTTATACAAGAAACTATTTTCATGTGGTTGGGGCCATGTGCATTAAGTCCCATGTAAATTTGGCATAATATTAGATTCCCTCAAGGCCTCTTAGCCAAAAGGATCTTTCAAGAGTGTTGTACACCAAATACAAATATACATTGTTAATTATTCCATAATGGGAGGGCCTTGCTTGCATCATAAGAATATTAAACATAGGCTAAGAAATGATTTTTAACCAAAACATAGGCTAAGAAATTAACCTAGTGGTACATAACATGATATTGTAGGGAGACATGACCTAGGTTAGTGGTACATAACATATTGAGGGGAGACGTGAACTAGGTTCACTCATGGAAACATATGTTATTGTTCCACACAAACAAAAAGTACCATGTCACGTTCACAATACACCAATGGGACACATGCATATCGATAAACCATAATTCAATACCTTTGATGTCATTTGTAAAAATCATTGCAATTCATGAATATGTAGACTTGACGCAAAGTGGGAAAATACGGTGAATGGCACGATGTGGGAAAATATGGTCGGGATCAATTTTAATTGGGTGAGGTGGGGCATCGTTTGTGCGAGTGGGGAGTGGTGCAGTGCAGAGGCATGCATGGCTAGGGTTGCAATGTTAGAGGACCAATGTTGGATGAACCATTTGTGACTCGTAGGTGGAGGGTGTAGCCTGTTTCTCTTGAGTTTATACTTTAAGTCTCTAAAGTATACCGTCAAGGCATCCATAAAGATAAAGATAATTAATGGGTAAAATCAAAAGAAGGATAAATCAGAGTTGGTTCTCAACTTCCTCTGTCTAGCCTCCCATTGTTCTTGGATGCTGATATCTCTCTCAATAGCTACCCATGAATGTTCTAATTCAACCCGGTTAGTTGTTATTTGCAAAATAGTATTAAAAAGGTTCAAAGAAATGCTAGATTGATCTTGGAGGCCAGGTTCTATGTTGGGTTTTCTGCTATTTGGGATAGTCATGGAGAGTAAAATTTTATTTAATTTTGAAAAGATTTGAGAAATTGTTGCTTTAGTTTTTAAGGGATGAAAATAGAAAAAGAGTTTTGAAATTCAAAATAATAACATAATAACAATTGAGGTTGTTTCCTGTACTTGAAACAATTTTGAGAATAGTAAAATAACAAAGTAATATTGCTGAAAAAAAATATGAGGCTTTAATCACAAAAGAATCTCATATTGTAATAGGAAGTAAAGAGGGAAACGAGATTTCTTATGAAGTGTTAAAAATTATCATTCAAATGACCTACAGGTCTTAAAATTGCTGATAGCAATCCCAGAGGAAAAACTGTAAATAATTTGCTGACCAACTCAATTCAAACTACGATAGATGTATGAAATAAACTTATAATTGATCATTCATTAGAAATACATAGAAAGAGAAACATAGAAATATATTGTAAAAAGGGTAAAAGAACACATAGCTTCAAGTTGACAGAATTCAGAATCTTGTCTACATTATTTATATCACAATGGATCGAAAAACTTTTAATACAATCGGCTCTCCTCAAAACCAAAAGCCCTTTCTTAGTCTTGCGAAATTCTATTTATACATGATCACCAAAAAAAATTCTCGTTGGTGATTAACCAACTTCCTAAGACTAACGGTTACATGAATGTACAATGTTGAACCATTTACATTTCTATTTTAACTACTTTGTTATTTCAATAATGAAAATATCCAAAACAATATTTCATGTCTGCGTTGATGAACTTCCTTCTTCTGCTTTAAGACAATGAATACATTTTCCCAAAAACTTCACCAAAACTCTTGGAGCTTCCAGTATATCCTTTGCCTCAAATATGAATAAATTTCTCTGCAGTTCGGGCAGGCGATCTTCAATTATCTTTCTAGTGAACTTAATAGTTTGTAACTTTAAGTTCGACATCACTATCCATTTGTCAATTTCGGTGACATTGATTACCTTTATTTTTGGGATTTCCCCCTACATTTCCTCCAGATCTTCCTTGAATCTTTGTTGATGTGTGACAATGTTAATTTCTCCTAACAGCCCCGAACAATTGTTTTTTCCAATGTTCAACGATGTTTTTTCTAAAATATCAAAAATTCCTTGACAATCATCACTAACCTCTCTGGTTATTCTTTTTTTTTATGCGAGATCTGCCTCCCACACCTTGAGTATTATATCTCCTTTAATCTACTCTGAAATAGATAGTTTTTGAATCTTTCCGACCTCCTCCTTTGTTAAAAAGGATACTTCTTTTTGGAAAGTTGTCCTGGATACTTTCACTTCTCTTTCTTTCAGGAGAATGTTCTCCAAGGCTTTACTTGTTTCCTGAAAGTAATTCTGAATAAATTCCATATTTAAAAACACTTGTTGTTGTTCCTTTTCTATCTTCATATGTATTTCCAATACCTGGGCCTGGAAAATTTCAAGCTCTACCACTTGATTTGAAATGGAATGAATCTTAACTTGTAATTGTTTATTTATTTCCTCTTTCTTTAGGACCTGTGCCTGAGTGACCTGTATTTTCTTATTTGCTTCCTCTAATCTTGCTTTTAGTTTTTTAATTTCTTGAATGTCATTTAATCTAGCTTGTTATAGACCCTTTTTTATCCCCCAACTGATATTTCTTTCAGTCTCCTTTAATTGATCTTATAGCTGAGCTATCATCTGTTCTTTCTGCTCCAACATACTTGTCAAACTACCCACAGAGTATAAATTCGTTGATGCTAAGGCTCCCATTGTTCCTGCTATCTCTGTAGCGAATTCTCCCTCTTTAACTTTTTGTCCATCTATAATGATCTTGTTGTTTTTAATCATCATATCTCCTCTTGGATGCATTTCCTGTTTTAGGATAGCCTTTCTCTTTTTACTGAAAAAATAATTGGAGGGAGGAATCTCATCTCTAGAAATAGGATCAAGATCACTTATGTATAGAGCTCCCTCCTGGGGGTTTCCATAAGTAGACTACAATGGAGTCAAAGAAGTAATGGGACTTCCAAGCTCCGTCGATGTTGTTCCTCCTACTTTTTTTGGAATATTCGCAGGGATTTCTGAGGGTATTTCCAACTCCTTTCCTTTCCCTACCTCTGATTTCCCTATTTGAGGAACTTCTGTTTCTTGTGAAGGCATTTCAATTTACTTCCTTTTTACCCTTGTATTTTCTTTATCCTGTACATATGTTTCAAAACCTAGAGGAGGCCCTTCCTGCTCTGGAGAAGGGGTCGTGGACTCACCCTCCAAGATCTTTGGCAAACAACTTTGCCTGTGACTTTGTAAAGACATGAAACCAGTCTGTAAATTGGGTGATAAGGTCTGTACCCTATTCAGTACATCCTCATAAGTTTTAACCTCCTTGAATATATCATCATAAAAATACTTTTCATGTTCATAATCTTTCAAATTACAGTGCATCAAATGTATGCTTACTAATTGATAAGGGTCATGCTTTCTGTGTTCAATATCTACTAGTTTTATCTCCTCTAATGCCTCAGCTTCCACTTTGGAATGGCCTAGGTTTAGTAATGAAAATTTCCCGACATGCATAGGGAAGATTGGCCAGGATTTATTTTGAGTTGTCCTTAGCTCTATTCCAATACCACCTTTCACTATTTGATATGCTACCTCCCTCAATACCAGTCTGTCCGGGAGGAATTTCGGAAGTGCATGAGGGGGGATTGAGCACCCATAAACCCTAACGTAAGATAATTTTTCATCAAAAAACCAGTCAACTATTGCCTTGAGATTTTCTGAGACTGCCTCAGAAATGCGAGGGGGTTCACAGTCATAAAATATTTTATGCATTGGAATTATTACGAAATGACAATTTTTGTAAAACGCATTCTTAGCATTTTCTTCCCATAGCACAAAATGATACTCATGAATGGGCTCAGGGAAAGTTATGTTCCAACTCCAATTCATCAAGGGAAAAGGAGTCACAAAGAAAATCACATCCATAATGTACGCCGACATATAAAAATCCACTGGCTGACATTTATATATTACAACTCTGTAGTTCAAGATTTCTTGTGCTAGGTTATCTGACAAAATCTTACTCCAGTTAAAAGTGTATCCTTCTAAAGCTTATTCTAAATAGGGCACCCAATCTGTAGGAAAATGGCAGGGACTCTTTTTCCCAAGGATTTCGTGAAATTTTATACATTACTTGTATATGCTCTAGCCTGAATGAGCCGACAATGACCCCTTGATCATTCAAAATGCTTCTTGTCGGGATATCAACCTTCTCCAAGGCCCAATTGATCATATCGTTGTATGCCATAAGTCGAGGACGCGTTGCGATATTATGAAGCTTTGATTCTGCTATATCGCGAAAGTGATTTTTGGAATCAGTAGGAGAATTCTTGATTTCATCCTCTAAGAGTTCATACATTTGTCTCCAGGATTTAATTGAGTCAATGGCATGTGGACTTGTGTCAGATATGATATCTCCTTTTGGGTTATGAATCTCCTCTGTATCATCACTCTTCTTCAGTGCTTTCTTCGGTGCCATGACTTTATGTTAGCTAGAAAACCTGTCACAGAGAAGGGGTGTATGAGCTCGACTGAAATCGTCTTATGCTTGATAGTATGAAACATAATATGTTGCGAAACTCAGACCTTCAAACTCTCTTTTAATTCATTTAACGATGAAGGGACTGACGCAGCTGACATGAATTCAATACATTTAATGCAATAGATATTTACTAAGATATTCATTAGTGTCACATATCACCAGTTATTCTTATTAAAGTGGTCGCATTTTGGCGCTTTTGAATTCAAAATTTGGAAAATTTCATTCAATCGGAAACTGAAATGTGAACAAAACCTAAAAAGTTTGATTGTCATTAATCATGCTTTCAAAACAGAATTAATTTAGACTAATCACAGATTAAGAGTCGAGATTTCTTTTTCGGTATTTCAGGGATCGTGTTGACAAGAGGTATGTTTTCACTGAATCCCGATTTCCGAAATTTTGAAATCACGACAAGATTAAATTAGGACTTAAATTCATTTTAGTAAAATAATTAATCAGTATTAAACTTTTCTGGTTTCGAGGANCTCCTTGATCCTGATCCTGGGCTCCTCCTCTTCTTTTGTCCTCCAACTACTTTGCGTTAATTCTCCTTAGGCTTGAGGAAAGGCTAAAGGGTTGGGACAAATGGATTTGGAAAATGGGCAGAGTTTCTTCGCTATCTTTTTCCTCCTCCAAATAGTACCCCTACCCCTTCTTTTATAGGCTATAAGGAGCTAGGGTTTTGGACAAACTCTCGGCCATGCATGGCCGGGAGTTTCAGTTAACTGACCCATAGCTTTTTGTCTTGTCGGCAACTTTCCTATTTTTGTGTTTTGTTAGGTAAACGCGGGCTATAGAAGGCCTGCCAGTGTTCACACGCATGCAGTAGTGGGTTAGGGCACGTTTGCCTTTACCTAAGAGGATTTTTAAAGAGGTTGTTCAGCAGATGTTTTGGCAATGAAGGAATATGAGTTGGCCTGATGCCAGGTAAGCATGTGTGGTGCAATTTAGGGTTATAACACTACCCATAGAGTATAAATTCATCGATGCTAAGGCTCCCATTGTGCCTGCTATCTCTGTAGCAAATTCTCCCTCTTTAAGTTTTTGTCCATCTATAATGATCTTGTTCTTTTTAATCATCATATCTCCTCTTGGATGCATTTCCTGTTTTAGGATAACCTTCCTCTTTTTACTAAAAAAATAATTGGAGGGAGGAATCTCATCTCTAGAAATAGGCTCAAGATCACTTACGTATAGAGCTCCCTCCTGGGGGTTTCCATAAGTAGACTGCAATGGAGTCAAAGAGGTAATGGGACTTCCAAGCTCCCTCTATGTTGTTCCTCCTAATTTTTTTGGAATATTCTCAGGGATTTCTGAGGGTATTTCCAACTCCTTTCCTTTCCCTGCCTCTGATTTCCCTGTTTGAGGAACTTTTGTTTCTTGTGAAGGCATTTCAATTTCCTTCATTTTTCCCCTTGTATTTTCTTTATCCTATACATCTGTTTCAAAACCTGGAGGAGGCCCTTCCTGCTCTGGAGAAGGGGTCATGGACTCACCTTGCAAGATCTTTGGCAAACAACTTCACCTATGACTTTGTAAAGACATGAAACCAGTCTGTAAATCAGGTGATAAGGCCCGTACCCTGTTCAGTACATCCTCATAAGTTTTAACCTCCTTGAATATATCATCATAAAAATATTTTTCATGTTCATAATCTTTCAAATTACAGTGCATCAAATGTCTTCTTACTAATTGATAAGGGTCATGCTTTCTGTGTTCAATATCTACTAGTTTTATCTCCTCTAATGCCTCGGCTTCCACTTTGGAATGGCCTAGGTTTAGTAATGAAAATTTCCCAACATACACAAGGAAGATTGGATAGGATTTCTTTTGAGTTGTCTTTAGCTCTATTCCAATACCACCTTTCACTATTTGATATGCTACCTCCCTCAATACCAGTCTGTCTGGGAGGAATTTCGGAAGTACGTGAGGGGGGATTGAGCACCCATAAACCCTAACGTAAGATAAGTTTTCATCAACAAACCAGTCAACTATTTCCTTGAGATTTTCTGAGACTGCCTCAGAAATGCGAGGGGGTTCACAACCATAAAACATTTTATGCATTGGAAATATTACGAAATGACAAATTTCGTAAAACGCATTCTTAGCATTTTCTTCCCATAGCGTAGAATGATACTCATGAATGGGATCGGGGCAGGTTATGTTCCAACTCCAATTCATTAGGGGAAAAGGAGTCACAAAGAAAATCACATCCATAATGTACGCCAACATAAAAAAATCCACTAGCTAACCTTTAGATCTTACAACTCTGTAGTTCAAGATTTCTTGTGCTAGGTTATCCGACAAAATCTTACTCCAGTTAAACGTGTATCCTTCTGAAGATTCTTCTAAAAGGGGCACCCAATCTGTAGGAAAATGGCAGGGATTCTTTTTCCTGAAAAGTCTACACAACATAATGGCTACATAGACCATATACTCGTTCAAAGACACTGTGGCATAAGCCCCATGGGTATCGGCCCTAAACTTCGATGGACATCTCCACCATTCTCTAATTAAATCAGCATAATTTTATTCTGCCTCGGTACACTCCTTTCTTTGAAATTAAGCTAAAAACTCGGCATTATAAATATACTTAGGATTTGGTGAGAGTTTATACATTACTTGTATATGCTCTGGCTTGAATGAGCCGACAATGACCCCTTGATCATTCAAAATGTTTCTTGTCGGGATATCAACCTTCTCCAAGGCCCAATTGATCATATCATTGTATGCCATAAGCCGAGGGTGCGCTGCAATCTTATGAAGCTTTGATTCTTCTATATCCCGAAAGTGATTTTTGGAACCAGTAGGAGAATTCTTGATTTCATCCTCTAAGAGTTCATATATTTGTCTCCAAGATTTAATTGAGTCGATGGCGTGTGGAGTTGTGTCGAATATGATATCTCCTTATGGGTTACGCATCTCCTCTATATCATCACTCTTCTTCAGTTCTTTCTTCGGTTCCATGACTTTATGTTAGATGGAAAACCTGTCACAGAGAAGGGGTGTATGAGCTCAATTGAAATTGTCTTACGCTTGATAGTATGAAATAGAATATGTTGTGAAACTCAGACCTTCAAACTCTCTTTTAATTCATTTAACGATGAAGGGACTGATGCAGCTGACAAGAATTAAATACATTTAATGCAGTAGATATTTACTAAGATACACATTAGTGTCACATATCACCAGTTATTCCTTATTAAAGTGGTCGCATTTTGGCACTTTTGAATTCAAAATTCGGAAAATTTCATTCAATCGGAAACCGAAACGTGAACAAAACCTAAAAAGTTTGATTGTCATTAATCATGCTTTCAAAACATAATTAATTTAGACTAATCACAGATTAAGAGTTGAGATTTCTTTTTTGGGATTTCGGGGATCGTGTTGACAAGAGGTATGTTATCGCTAAATCTTGATTTCCGAAATTGTGAAATCACGACAAGATTAAATTAGGACTTAAATTCGTTTTAGTAAAATAATTAATCAGTATTAAACTTTTCGGGTTTCGGGGATCATGAATACATAAAGTATGTCCTCGATGAATCCTGATTTCCAAAATCGCGAAATCATTAACTTAAGCCGTAAATTTTTGTTTTAGTAAAATAATTAATCAGTGTTAAACTTTTTGGGTTTCAGGGATCGTGAATACATAAAGTATGTCCTCAATGAATCTCGATTTCCGAAATCACAAAATCATTAACTTAAGTTGTAAATTTTTGTTTTAGTAAAATAATTAATCAGTATTAAACTTTTCGGGTTTTGGGGATCGTGAATACATAAAGTATGTCCTCGATGAATCCTGATTTCCGAAATCGTGAAATCATTAACTTAAGCCATAAATTTTTGTTTTAGTGAATTAATTAATCAGGATTAAGGACTGACTTCCAAAACAGGATAAATTTAGACTAACACAGATTATGAGTTGGGATTTCGCATTTCGGGATTTCGGGGATCGTGTTGACAAGAGGTATGTTATCGCTGAATCTCGATTTCTGAAATAACGATACGATTAATTTACTCTTTAATAATTATTTACTTCAACTTTTCAGGAAATCAGGGATCGAGATTTCGCGATTCGATATATATTAAAACCTATGTTCTTAATAAACCCTGAGTCCCAAAAACCCTTTTTCTTTTTATTAGTCTTAACTCCCTTAGGTTTTAAACTTATCATGATCAAAAAACGACTTTATAGAAAGTGTGTTGGTTCTTTTATAACATTTCTGATTTTTTGCCTTTTGTTATGATTAGAATAAAGTTTGTCGGGATTTTGGCACCGACCCTTTGGAAATGAAAGTGAGGATTATGCTTCGTGAAAGCTGAAACCTGAAAAAGGAAGATTTTAGTTTTGAATATAAAAAATTTAAAATATGTTTCAACATATCCCATGGAAGTGTTTCCTCTGTGTTTTTCATTTGCATTTGTGTTTTTCGTATGTGTTACCTTTCTGTAAACTTCGTTCAGATGAGAAACAAATGACAGAGGCAACCTACAAGCCAACTTTGAGACACAAAACTAGCCTTTCAGACTTGGAGAGGGTTCTCTCAGGATACTTTGTCTCAGAACAGGATATGGCTTTAAGTTGTCGGCTAGATTTAACACCTTTAAATAATAATTTCTGGTTCTATTGGTGAAAGAGAGTAAGACCACAGGCTATGGAGTTGATTTAAGAAAATGATAGAAACAAATGACTTGGTGACTAAGCTTGAGAGGATAAAGGATAAGTAAGTAACAGTCTTCAGTTTAAAATCATTGTGTGTGGCGAGGGGAAAAACACATGAAGCAACTCGGAGCACCACTGAGGGTGAATTCAAAGTTAACATAGAGGAAACACGGTTTGTATGAATGGCGTGAATCTAGGGCACTGCGCAACGAATTCTAGGTTCAAAATTATGTTTCAATTCAGACAGAAATAGATATGAATAAAGAATACATGAATTATGTATGCAAAGAAAGGAAACAGTACATCCAATTTCTACAATTAGAATCTTTTCATCAAAGCTTTAGGACTTTTTCATTAAATTTCAATCAAGCTCAAAACTACCTTCAGTAGTCACTGTCTACACTATTTTTTCCAACCAACCTGGCGTACATTGAAAAGATAAAATATATAGGCAAGGGTTCTTCTTGGGCTTCCCTGCTCTCTATCTACTTTCCCTAGAATTTAGGAAACTGACTGCTCTCTTTTAAATGACTTTTTGTATGATGCCTTTCCAGAAATAGAAACCAACTGTATTTGGTCGCATCATAACCACTTGTCTTTGCCACGAGGTTTGGTTATCAGCAAGGTCTCATCATGGGGAGTGTGATGTGTTGATGCCTTCCTTTGATGGGGTATATGAACAATCAAGTGCTCTGTCAGACTCCTGCCATCCACTGTAACGACTTTGATTTCTACTACGTGCTCATTTGCTGGGGTGTGTACATGGTGAGTGACTGCTGACTATTGCAATCATTACCAAAATGAAAAAACCGTCTAAGCGTGACACCTTCTTCAAAACTATCGAAAACTGTGACACGTTTGAGAATACAAGAATGAACTTAGTTAATAATGTTTCTTCTGCACACTAGCAAGAGCTGCGCAGACTTTCTCCCCGCCCGATTCACATTCTCTAAAGTGATTCGCATTCCTTTCTTCTAACATCCTCTATGTTTCACACAGTTGTATGATTTCCTCCTACGCTTCCCTGAGCTGTGTCTTGAGCCACGTCACATTTCCTTGACGACCTTGTGATGCTGACACTTCAAGGGTCTTTGTTGCTAATTTTTGTCTTAGTTCTCTATTTTCCTAGTAAAGCTCGGCGATAGCGAGCTGTGATTTCTTCAGCTGTTGAAATAGCTCTTGAACATATGTGCCTTTGGAATCTATCCTCCTCATTCTTCTCTAGCTTTCTCAACTTGTACCTTCGACAGGTTCCAGCCGAATGGTGCGCATAATTAATTATTCAAAAACCGACTTTACACGTGGTTCACTTGGGACTTGGGTTTCCCCAGCTTCCTTGTTCTTCTTTGGTTTGCCCCTTCTCCAGGGTATTTTTTGTTGGAGGGACATGGATTCCAACATCTTTCCTTCCTGTGCATCCTCTCCCACTCCAGCCTCCACGCGGTGTGATATTACCCTTTCCATGGGTAGAGGGAAATATCCTTTTGGATCCTTGGGGATGCCCGTTGTGATCAAGAACAAATCCCAATATCTTCCAAAACATATTAATTCCTCAACTACCATCAATTTAATCAGTGATACATGAGAGAGTTTCCTTTTCGATTGATCTTCTTCAGCCCGGGCATTGTCCACCATCTCTCAGAGGTTCTGGTGTAAGAAAAAGGGTAGATTTAATGGTATCTTTCCTGTGAAGTGCATCAATAGTCTAATGTGATGCGAATGTATTATGTTGAACCTCCCTTCATAGGTGAAATATTTCCTAATCACTCCAATTAGTTTCTGAAAAGGTTCCTACAAATATCTACTCGGAACGCCTGTCTCAACTTTCCCACCCAAACAATCTCTCTTGATGAAGTCTTCATAGCACTGCGCATCCAAGGGAATGCCTTTAAAACATATTTTTCCACACAGAGGGATCTCTATTGCGGTCGACAGAGTTTCCTTAGTTACCTGGAAATTGACACCCGAGACCACCACGCAGAATTTGTCAAAACTAAGTGCGCACTACTCAGCTAGTCTCATATTGTATCCTTGAATTTTATTGCAAAAGGCCATGCACCCGAACTATTCAAAGGATTCTCTAACCTCTGGATATTTTCTGATCAATGTCAGGTTTTGGGCCTCGGGCTCAGTGCTTCTGCCACTTTGTGCTCCCTTCCTTATGTTTTGGGAGGTTTCCATGGTGCAATGCATATTTGTCCCGCGTGTGGTGGATTTGGCACAAGCCCAAGGAAGTAATCTTGATCAACCTGGGCTTGCGAGAAGAAATAAAAATAATGCATAAGATTGACTGGTGAATATAATGCATGCAAAACATCCATAATTTATAACAGAGCGGGCGGGAGGTGGAATCGTGCCAGGGAGCACTGAATTCATGGAGACTAGATGTTTTGAAGAGAACTAAATATTTTTCGTAGCACATTCGCACGACAAGTACACTTCGGGGCGTGTAAAGTACAAATGATAAGGGCTGTAGGGCATACGTGATATGAGCACCATGATTTTTCATTCTCCCAGCCTTCATAATGAGCTGATGATGGTCATTGCACTTGCCGACGTGACTTTTGTTAAACAACTTGCCTTGACCCGAGGCACGTAAAAAATTCCTTTCTGACAGGACCCAACTCTTTGGGAACATACTCATATTATTTACACATGTTTTGAATTTGACATCCCTTCCCGACTCCAAGGGCCAACTAACTACTTGATGACTTCGACCCCTTTGTTGTTCGGTACCTGACCTCACATGATTTGACACACAGACCATAACTTGACTAAGACCAAATCTAACTAAAAAATAAAAATGATGGTGCTAACAGCTGGCTCCAATGGGGATGCTATCCTCCCAGCAAGGTAGAAAAGAACATCAGACCAGGTGCCTGACCATTGGGCCTTATTCGACTTTCAGACACTGAAACAATGGAAAAAAAAACACAACCTAAAACTTATTGACATAGTTTTGACCAGACACGGCATAAACTTAGGGCCTTCACTTCGGGCTTCAATTTTCTGTCGACACACTGACTCGAAACAAAAATAAAATGACTATTTACAATGATATGTGACTTAAAAGGAATTTATTGTACCAGATAGTGTTTTAGGAACCTGTCGTTTACAGGCCCCCAACCAACGCACTCTCCATTTAGTTCTTCTAGAAAATAAGCATTATTCCCATGATATGCATTGATTCTGAATGGACTCATCCAAAGATGATCAAATTTTATGTGCTTTCCTTTATCTTCATTCTTCGCATCCCATTTCAACACTAGATCCCCCAACTGAAATTCCTCTTTCTTAGAGTGCTTGTCGAAGGTTTTCTTCACCCTCTCCTGGTGGAGTTGTGATCGATTGTACACATGCTCCCTCATCTCCTGTGTGTGAATCAACTGATTTATTCTCCTCTGTGTGTCATCTGGCTCGACTTCTTGTTCTTGCAGCAAATTCCTAACGAGAAACCCCAGTGAGGTGGGGAAAATCGCATGTGTTCCGTATTCAATCTGGAATGGTGACGCCAAGATGGAATTCTTGGTAGTGACTATGTCCACCAATAGCACATAAATAAGATTTTTATGCCAGGCCTTCTTGTTGTCCTGAAAAAATCTTTTGATGATCTTGGTCAAGCTTTTATTTGACAATTTTTCCAACCCGTTTCTCTGTGGGTAATACGCTATAGAATTTCCCAGGGTTATATTGTATTCCTGACAAAACTTCTCCATCTTCTTGGACTTGAATGTGGCCGCATTATCTGTTATGATCTTGATAGGGCATCCAAATCTCAATAGGATGTTTTTCTCCAGAAATTGAATGATGATTGTGTTAGTAGCATGCTTCGTTGGAATTGCTTCTATCCATTTCATTAAGTAATCTATGGCCGTGAGTATCCATCTATGTTGCGTTGAGAATGGTGGATGGATCTCCCCTATAAAGTCCAAGCCCCATTGCATGAAAGGTGCTTCGTCTGGGATCAGTTTCAGCAGTAGGGGATGCATCTTTCTCCTTCCATCAAAAATATGACACTCGTGGAAACTAGAAACTTCTTTGTATATGTCTGCAAATATTCTAGGCCAATAGTAACCTTCTCTTAGGATTTTATGCACGGTGATTTTCCAGTAGTGATGTCCTCTACAGTTGCCTTTGTGGAATTATTCGATAGCTTGTTTGACATCAACTTCTAGCAAACAACTCAACACTATCCCTCTGGGATCTTTCCAGTACAGTGAGTTATCCAAGATGCAGAACTTAATAGCTTTGAGTTTTGAGAATCTAGCCTTGGTGTTACTTCAACCTGGAGGGGATTGCAAATTCCTCAACAAGTAGATGATGTCTATATACCACGGTGAATCGATGAACTTTTGAGACACTTGCATGGTTGTTTCTTCCTGAGGATTCTCTGATAGATCAACGATGAAGTTGATTCCCAAAACATCACAGTTTGACTGCACCATCAACTTTGCAAGGCCCTGACCCTTAATCAGCTCTGTGGGCTTGATGTTGAGGTCGTAGTCCAGCATGGTTTCTATCCACTTACCTCTTCTTCCCTCAGATTCAGGCTGAGTCATGATATCCTTGAATGAGTTGATGGGCACCTAAGCGATAACATGGGAGTGTAATATGTATGTTATGAACTCCTTTAGGTATTTTACTAAGGCGTACGATTGTTTCTCCATAATGTCATACCTCAGTGGGGAATCACTCAGCATCCGACTGAAATAGGCTATAGGTTTCTCAAATTTTTGAGCATCTTTCTTTAACAACACACCAACAATCATATGCTTTGATGTGAACGAGAACAATATGAAATCTTTCATGAAGTCTGGGTTGGCCAACATCGGAGCTTTGTTCAGTGCTATCTTGATATATTCAAATGAATTCCTAGCTTCAGAGTTCCATTTGATCTTGTTCTCATTTCTAAGAATATAGGTGATATGTTTTATAATTTCTTCCAGGTTCGGGATGAATCTCCTCAAGAAAGTTACCTTCCCTAGGAAGGACTGCACCTCCTTTTTGCTGTGCGGAGTGATGATTTTCAGGATTCTTTCAACTCTACTAGGGTTTATCTTTATACCTTCTCTTGAGATGATGTGCCCCAACAACTTCCCTTCTTGCATCCCGAAATGTGACTTTTTTGGGTTCAATGATATGTCGAATCTCCTACATTTCTGGAAGACCTTCCTCAGATGCCCGAGGTGTTGTTCTTCGGAGTCAGAGTACACTGTGATCTCATCTAGATAGATCACAATAAACTTGTCCTTTTCATCATCAAATGCTATGTCCTTTTCCCTTTGGAAGGTATCTCCGGTGTTCATCAATCTGAAAGGCATCTTAGCATACATGAACGTCCCCCATGGTGTGGTAAAAGTCGTATTTTCCCTGTCATCCGGGTGTACTAGGATCTGATTGTAACTTGAAAAACCATCCATCATGGACATCTTCTGTGACCCCACCACCTTTTGCAGAATATAGTCCATTTTAGGGAGCGGGTAGTGGTCCTTGAGGGACACTTTGTTCAAGTTTCAAACATCCACACATAACCTTATTTCGCCGCTCTTTTTTCTTACAAGCACCAAGTTGGCCACCCATTTAGAAAACCTTAAAGAAACAATAATTTTAGCTTCAAAAAGTTTCTTTACCTCTTTTTCGATTAGCAGTAGCAGTAGGGGATTTATCTGTCTCATCTTTTGTTTGAAGGGCCTCTGGTCTTCTTTGAGAGGGATGACATGCTGAATCACTTTGGTGTCGTAAACCTTTAAGTTGACACAACTCCAAGCGAAAACATCGGGGAAATCCTTCATGATCTTGATGTAATCTTGTTTGACCTATGGACTGAGAATTTTTGACAATTTGATTATTTTTAGGTTATCCTAAGTCCCAATGTTGCAATCTTCAACATCCTTATCATTTACAGTGATCTTGGGATTTCTAGCCACATCATTTTTTTCAAACAACTTTTCCAATGGAAATAGCCCCTTTGGGATGGTGTTATTTCTCAGTTGTACTATGTCCCTTCCTGCTATCTAGTTCTGTAAAGGGTCATCATTATTGCACACATCTATGCTCTTATCTTTGTCACAGTAGCACTCTTAATCAATTTTTATGTTAGCGAACTCGTCACTCATTTGGAGAAATCTCTCCACCTATTTGTCGTCCTCAAGCAGCTGCCAATATTTGATATTATCAGGCACTACCGACCTATGTTTGACTTCGATCTCATATTGTCTGTTGGGAAATATGGGAATTTTAAAAACCAAGGCCGAGGTGGCCAATGCATCAGTGATCTGATTTTGCCCCCTCGAAATAGCTGATAGATTATACTCTGAGAATTCTTCGATGAGGTCCAACACTAAGTTCCTGTACTCTCTCAGCATGGGGTGTTTGGATTGATATATTCATTTCACTTGGTTTATAACCAGCTCAGAGTCCCCATGCACTGCTATCCTCTTTGCGTCCAATTCTTTCAAAACCTTCAAGCCCAAAATTAGTGCCTCGTACTCAGCCATGTTATTTGTACAGTCGAAAGTGACCTTGTATGAGCAGAGTTTTTTGCCCACTTTGGAAGGACTTATCCATACACCAGCTCCTACCCCTTCTTTGCTAACAACATCGTCAAAACTGATGTTCCACATCTTTTTCTATGCATGGATCCTTGGGTCAGCACACTCTTTTGCTCGTCATGTAGCTTTATCGTCGATGGTCATGACGGTTGTCGTCTCTTCCTCTTCAAATATCAGGTCATTGTAGAATATGGAGGAGTCGACCTTAGTGTTGATGGAGTAGATAGGATGGTTATTCGGCTGCATATTACTGCTTACCATGTACTTCAATAGTACTTATCTGTATAACCATCTCTCCTAGCCAAAAACAGGAATGGTAGCATATGACATGTCCATTTGCAGAGTTCATTTTAATTTCGCAGCCCACAAACTGGATAATAGCATGCCAAACTTAGGGGGTATGTCTGCCACGACCATGTCCATAACCATGTTCCTCGAAGGAATTTGGGCTAGTGACACGACCGAGCCTTTGATGAGACCCAAGAACTTGACTTTCCTTGAATCAAAGGCAAAAACTTTCTTATAGGGCCTGGTGATGTCCAAACCCAACTAGTCCATGATCACCTTTGGCATGAGGTTGTGCGACATGCCTAAGTCCAACATGGAGTTATGCAGGGTCATGTCATGGACCTTGAGACTTACATAGAACAGGGGAATGTCCTCATTATCGCTTTTCTCCTCTACAAGCGGACCAAACAAAATGGCAGGTTGATCATCTTGGATGTTCAGAGTGTCGGGCGTTTCTCCCATTTTTAGCATTTTAATAATCTACTCCCGATATTCACTCTTTTGGATAAGTTCTTTAAAAGGGAAAAATATTTTGATCTTGGCCATTTCGTGCTCAAAGTTAAAGGGGGAAGAGACCTTTTCTACCTATTTTCCATACGTTTCCCAGCTTGTCTCTGGTGCTTTATTTGGGGCCTCCTCCTTCGACTTTTCCTTTTCAGCCGCATCCTTGGTCGGGTTGTCTAGCTTCAGACGACTTATGGAAGGGGCATCCACCGAAGGTTTCCTTATGGGATTTTTTTGCTGAGGTTTGGTAGGCGCCTTCTTGTTCCTAAGGTTGTATTGTTTCTAAAATTACATGATGGCGTTGTGATAACTGTTCCTTAATTCTTTTGTTTCCCAAGAGAGTGTGTCATCTGTATCGAGCATAATATCGTCATTTTTTCTCATGTACTGATCATGTTCTCCCTTCATCAAAAACATGTGCCTGTGCTTGTCATCGCAACAATGCATTTGGTCTTGGAACATCTAATCAAAATCCTCATCTGCATAATTATTTTAGAACGAAGGCCTAGTTTGTTGGTCACCCTGGTCTCTCTACTCCCTCTGTCTGATCTAAGGGACCTGACCCCTTCTGAGGTTCTCATTTCTGGGCTAGGGGTCGTGTTGTTCTTGGGGATTAGTTCTGTTTCCCATGGACATTATTTCCATCAGTTTCTCCATCATCTTCATCATCAAGTTGAATTTTTCATCTGAGGATGGAGATGTCGATGGTTGTGCATCCCCTTAGGGTTTCTTATTTCCTCTGTTGAATCTTTGTTTGATCTTTCCCGACGCTATCATGTTTACCTCGATTTCAATTGTGTCATTCATCATGGCATCTAGATTTGTTGATCTTCTCTCTCTTAGCAAAAAAGAGAAATCACTATCGAAGGAGTCAGCGTATCACAGATGTGTAGCCCCAGGGGGTGGCTAGACCTCTACGAGAATTGAGTTGTAAACCCTTATGAAACGAGTCGAGAATTCTTGCACCATTTCCTCCGACACCCTCTTCATATTATTGTACTATGTCAATGACTACAAGGGGTTCTTCTTGTCTCCCCATCTAGTAATGAAATATGTTTCAAATGTGGTGAAGTCCTAAATTCTTGTTGCTGGGAGGGCTTTGAACCACTTCCTCACCTCCCCCGAAAAACTCTACGCGAACAACCTCATTTTCACGTCTACATAGTCTACCTCTTCTAGGTCGACGAAATCATTGAACCAATCCAGATGATTTTGGGATGAAACATTTCCTTCAACATCGTAGAGCTTAATCCTATGGCTATAGTTTTGAGGTAAATTGTACAATTGGGCTAGCAGAATGTGGGGGGTGAATCCGACGACCATTTCTCTAGGAGGGTTAGGGATTTGTGGGATGTTCTTAGGTATCATAGCTTGAAACCTCTTTTGGTTGAAGACTATTTTGTCCAAGTTGGTTTTCGACTTAGAACTGAACAACGATTACTAAAATAGGGTATTGAACTCAAGGTCGTCAATGCTTTGTGCATCATCTTTGGGTAAGGACAAGATTCTATCCAGGTAATAGAATGGGTCCGACACTTACTCCCTAGTCCTGTGCAGAAGCTTCTCAGGATCGCACATAGGCTCTATAGGGTTTGGGTAAGAATTTTCTCTGGTATAGATCATCTTCGAAGCAAGGGTTCCTGAATCACGCTACTTGGTGCTAGTAGTATTTTTAACTGGAGTCGCCAGGGTAAAGGTTTCAGCCAATATAGATGTTTTTCTCTTTGTTACCCTCAGGGGTCAAAACTGTAACTTTAGTATTTCTCCTATGGAAAATTTATTCAATTATGTCCCCAGCAACAATGCCAGAATATTAGCTCTTTGTAAACTTCATTTGACTGAGAAACAAATGACAAAGGCAACCTACAAACCAAATTTGAGACCCGAAACTAGCCTTTCAGACCTGGAGAGGGCTCTCTCAGGAGACTTTATCTCGGTACAAGATATGGATTTAAGCTGTCGGCTAGATTTAACACCTTTAAATAATAGTTTCTGGTTCTATTGGAAAAAGAGAGTAAGACCTCGGGATATGGAGTCGATTTAAGAAAACGATAGAAACAAATGACTCAGTGAATGAAATTGAGAGGATAAAGGATAAGTAAGCAACAATATTCAGTTTAAAATCGTTGTGTGTGGTGAGGGGAAAAAGAAATGAAGCAACTCGAAGCACCACTGAGGGTGAATTCAGAGTTAACTTAGAGTAAACATGGTTTCTCTAAATGGCGCGAATCTAGGGCACTGTACAGCGAATCCTAGGTTCCAAATTACGTTCCAATTTAGATAGAAACAAATATAAATAAAGAATACAGGAAGTACGTATGCAAAGAAAGGAAAAAATACATCCAACTGCTACAATTATAATCTTTTCATGAGAGCTTCAGGACTTTTTCATTAAATTTCAATCGAGCTCAAAACTACCTTCAATAGTCACTGTCTATACTATCTTTTCCCACCAACTTGGCGTACATTGAAAAGATAAAATATATAGGCAAGGGCGCCTCTTGGGCTTCCTTTCTCTCTAGATACTTTCCCTAGAATTTAGGAAACTGACTGCTCTCTGTTAAATGACTTTTCGTATGATGCCTTTCCATAAATAGAAACCAATTGTATTCAGTCGCATCATAACCGCTTGTCTTTGCCACGGGGTTCGGTTATCATCAAGGTCTCATAATGGGGAGAGTGATGCTTCGATTCCTTCCTTTGACAGGGTATCCAAATGATTAAGTGCTCTGTCAGACTCCTGCCATCCACTGTAACGACTTTGATTTATGTCACGTGCTCATTTGCTGGGGTGCGTACATGGTGAGTGACTGCTAACTGTCGCAGTCGTTACCAAAATGAAAAAACCGTCTAAGGGTGACACCTTCTTCAAAACTGTCAAAAAACATGCCATGTTTGAGAATACAAGAATGAAATCAGTTAATCATGTTTCTTTTGCGCACTGGTAAGAGCTGTGCGGACTTTCTCTCCTCCAGCTTCACATTCTCTGAAGTGCTTCACATTCTCTAAAGTGCTTCACATTCCTTTCTTCTGACATCCTCTGTGTTTCATGCAGCTGTATGATTGTATCCTGTGCTTCTCTGAGTTGTATCTTGAGCCATGTCACATTTCCTTCATGACCTTGTGATGCTGACACTTCAATGGTCTTCGTTGCTGACTGTTATCTTAGTTCTCTATTTCCATGGTAAAGCTTGGCTATAGTGAGCTGCACTTGCTTCCACTGCTGAAACGACTCTCGAACATCTGTGCCTTTGACATATGTCCTCCTCGTTCTACTCCAACTTTCTCGAATTGTACCTTTGAAAGGTTCCAACCGAATGGCATGCATAATTAATTCTTCGGTAGTTGACTTTGCACATGGTTTGCTTGGGACTCGGGTTTCCCTAGCTTCCTTGTTCTTCTTTGGTCTGCCCCTTCTCCAAGGTATTTTTTGTTGGAGGGACAGGGATTCCAATGTGTGATATTACCCTTTCCGTGGGTAGAGGGAAATATCCTTTTGGATCCTTAGGGATGCTCATTGTGATCAAGAACGAATCCCAGCTTCTTCCCAACCATCTTAATTCCTCAACTACTAACAATTTAATCAGCGATACATGAGAGAGTTTCCTTTTCGATTGATCCACTTCAGCCTGGGCATTGTCCACCATCTCTCAGAGGTTCTGGTGTAAGAAAAAGGGTAGATTTAATGGTCTCCTCCATATGAAGTGCATCAACAGTCTAATGTGATGCGAATGTATTCTGTCGAACCTCCCTTCACAGGTGAAATATTTCCTAATCACTCCAACTAGTTTCCAAAAATATTCCTGCAAATATCTACTCGAAACACCTGTCTCAACTTTCCCACCCAAACAATCTCGCTTGATGAAGTATTCATAGCACTGTGCCTCCAAGGGCATTCCTTTAAATCACCTTTCGCCATGCAGAGTGATCTCTGTTGCAGTCGACAAAGTTTCCTCAGTTACCTGGAAAGTGACACACGAGATCACCGCTTGGAATCTGTCGAAACTGAGTGTGAAATGATCAGCTAGTCTCATATTGTATCCTTGAATTTTCCTGCAAAAGGCCATGCACCCGAACTGTTCAAAGGATGCTCTGACCTCCGGATCTTCATTGATCAACGTTAAGTTTTAGGGCTCGAGCCCAACGCTTTTTCCATTTCGCGTGCCCTTCCTTATGTTTTGGGAGGTTTCCATGGTGCAATGTGTATTTGTTCTACACGCGATGGATTTGGCATGGGCCCAAGGCAGTAATCTTGATCAACCTGAGCTTGCAAGAAGAACTACAAATAGTGCATAATCTTGACTGGTGAATAGAAAGCATGCAGAACATCCATAATTTCTAATAGAGCGGGCAGGAGGTGGAATCATTTCAGGGAACACTGAATTCATGGAAACTAAATGTTTTGAAGCGAACTGAAGATTTTCTATAGCACATCTGCGAGACAAGTATAGTTTGGGGTGTGTAAAGTACAACTGATAAAGGTTGTAGGGCATACGTGATACGAGTGTTGTTAGGACCACAATATGCACCTTTTTGCCTATAATTTTTGCCACTATTATACTCTTGATTACCTATATTTGAACCCATACTATCACTTTATCTGATCATCCCAAAGGTATACAATGTCCCTTCTCATTACTATACGTTTAATATGTTTTGCATAATATTTTACATTACTCTCGTACTTGACTATTGATTAGAAATGCATTAAGTGTTCAAAAATGCAGATTAGCATTTGAGGCCTATGCTGAAACACAGAACTGTCCAAGGTCGCCGTTGCTGAAACACAGAACTGATGCTGAAACACGGAGCTGCTATACAGTCCGAGGTCACAGATGCTGAGACACAGAGTTGCTATACAGTCCAAGGTAGCAGATGTCGAAACACGGAGCTGTTACACAGTCCAGAGTTGCAGATGCTGAAACACAGAGGAAACCGCCAGGACTGACGATGCTGAAACACAAAGAAGCCGTTACAGTCAGTGGTCAACAAAGCTCTAACCATCGTTCCTACACAAGAAATCCGACACAGTCAGAGCGTAATTCACGTGGCTGAAATAGCCCGTGAATTGCAATGCTGAAACAACATCAGCAGCAACGAGAAGAAGCTGTTACACCAGCTGTAATAGCAATACCTCATCCAGCTCCTGTAATAGCATTCTGTTGCGTGAAGATAGGACATCCTATGCTGGTTTAGAAAGTAGATCCAACTAAGGATAGGACTAAGATATGCATTGTAATTATTGTATCGAAGGGATTTCCTCTTTAAATAAGAGGAAATCATCATTCGAGGCATCAAGTTTTTATGTATTGAACGCTTCAGAGAGAGGGACGCACTTCATTTTTCTCAAACTGTAATGTGATATTTTGACAGATGAATAGAAAACTATTTTGAGCATCCATCTCTAAGCTTTTCTGTTTCAGGGGAATCTTGTAAGAAAGGAGGGCCCACCTTCATCACAAGATTCACCCGTTAGTTTTAGAAGTGTGTTTGTTCAATTTCTGTTTAATTAACTTTTGTTTGCTGAAACACTATCTTTAATGAATTCCGCTTTCCTGAAACACTACTGAACTCTGTCTTAGTTTATTTATTCTTTTTATTAGCAATCTTGTGTGATGATGTTATGGTGCTAGCCAGAGATTGGGTAAAGGGGTCCTGCTCAGAAAGGAAGGGATCAGAACGTCCAGTGCTCTGTAGATTTCGATTCCTTTTGCAAGTGTGCTAGCCAGAGATTGGGTTAAGGGTTCCTGATCAGAAAGGAAGGAATCAGAACATCCTACCCTCTGTAGACTTCATTTATTTCTGCAAGTGTGTTAGCCAGAAACTGGGTTAAGGGTTCCTGCTCAGAAAGGAAGGAATTGGAACATCCTGTTCTCTGTAGATTGCCATTACTTCTGCAAGTGTGCTAGCCAGAAGCTGGGTTAAGGGTTCCTGCTTAGAAAGGAAGGAACCAGACTATCCTATTCTCTGTAGATCTCAATTATTTTTCACAAGTGTGCTAATCAGAAATAGGGATAAAAGTTCCTGCTTAGAAAGGAAGGAATTAGATGGCCTTGTTCTCTGCTAGATAGAGTTAACTGTCTTCTGCATTACTGCTTTCATGAAAGAGTGTTAGTACTGGAGTCTCTATTTGAGAGTAAGGGTCCTGTTCTTTGGTTGTAGAGTTGTTGTTCTTTCCTGTTGCAAGTGTTATTTGTAATGTAATCCAGGATTCTTAGATTAATCTTTAAAAATATGCAATAGGGAAGTTGCTTTCTTGTGATTTAATTCAGAACTTCAGTATATTCAAGCAAGTGTGATTAGTATAGTTTATTTTACTACAACTGTAAGTTTCTTTTGGAATTGAGCATATATAGTGCGTGGTTATCTTTGAATCAAAAGACTTCCCTGGGTTGATAATTTATGTTTCACTTGGTTGTTTGAATCAATTAAGCAATTATAGTGACCAACATTTTGGCGCCGTTGCCGGGGAAGATAGCTATAGATTTCAAAAGAACTTATGATTTATTTTCTTTAGATAAAAAGAATGCATGAAAACCCCCAAAGACACTAACCCTACAGGTGGCAAGGGAAAAGGAAAAGGAGGAAGAAAGACCTACATTGACGAAATCTTATCAAAGTCTGAATTTGCTGCTCAATGACCAAACTTTCAAAGACAGAATTCCCAGCCTTCATTTCACGCAAATTTTGGAACAGGGAAAGAAGTTTGGAGCCCTAAGACAGTCTAGAAGCCAGTAGGAGACATTGAGGACAGAGAAAGTGCAACAGGGGAGCAGATAGAGGAAAACATGGATGAGTACAATGAGGGATTGCATCATGAGGAACAGGCAGAAGGAGAGGTAAGAGATGAAAATTCTTTCTCTGCATTAGGATTTCCCATTGGTGATCTCCCTAGAGGAGCAGCCCCCATGAAA
>SNQJ01S0003590.1:78543-155194 GCA_010110895.2 Picea sitchensis
TTCCTTTCGTTTCAGGGGAATCTTGTGAGAAGGGAGGGCCCACCTTCTTCACAAGATTCACCCATTAGCTTTATAGTGTGTTAGTGTTATTTCTGTTCATGCCTTGATTAAATTCTGTTTTGCTGAAACACTACTTTATTGAATTCTGTTTTGCTGAAACACTACTTTACTGAACTCTGTCTTGCTGAAACTCTGCTTTACTGATTGTTACATTGTTTTCATATGATTCATGCTTGGGTAACTTTTAATCATTCTAGTTAGCAATCCTATTTGGTGAATTTATGAAAGCTTGATAATCAGGGACAGGTGCTGAAGATTCCTTCTTGGGAATTAGGGTCCTGTTCTCTATTAGAGATAGTTAGCCTTCAGTGCATGTCAATTATTTCAATTAGTAATGAGTTCATGAAAGTGTGCTAATCGAAAACAGGTGCTGAAGATTCTTGCTTGGGGAATAGGGTCCTGTTCTCTGTTAAGAGGTAGTTAGTCTTCAGTGTGTGTCAATCATTTTAATTAGCAATGAGTTCATAAAAGTGTGGTGATCGAAAACAGGTGCTGAAGATTCCTGCTTTGGGAATAGGGTCCTGTTCTTTGTTTATAGAATAGTTGGTCTTTCCTTTTGCAGTATCCTGAAGGATTTCTTTTCTAGTTTGTTATTTCCTTAATGTAATCTAGGATTATTTGGACAATTATTTATTTAAACATTGAACTCTGCAATAGGTAGATTTCTTTCCTATAATTCAAGTTAGAACTTCAGTTTGTTCAAGGAAAAGTGTGATTAATATGTTTTTACTACAACTCTAGGTTGATTTTGAGATTGAGCATATATAGTGCGTGACTACCTTTGAAATAAACAGACTTCCCTGGGTTGACAATTTATGTAGCACTTGATTGTTTAGTTAAATAAGCAATTATAGTGACCAACAAAAACCCACCTCTTCAATCTCCCACGGGCTTGACAACCCACTTCTTCAATCCCTCTCCCAAGCTAACCGGCTACACGAACATATAATGGCTATGGATACAGGTTTATGTATAATCATGAAGATATGAAGGATAACTCAATGGTTGTGTGAATGCTCATGGATGATTGATTGGATGACTGAATGAATGATGGAATAATGGAAAGATCCCCCCAGAAATGAACTAAGTTCTAGAATATGTATGCATGTCCCCAACTTGACACTTTTCATGTTGGGAGCTACTTTGGTCCACTTGTCCCCAACTTTAGGACTTAGGATAAAATAATTATCCTTACTTTATGTTTAAAGAAACATTAATATAATATTCCTTTATGGCTTAAGCTTCCTAGCTTATCCATTTTCATTAAAATTTGGCCCTCCCTTTCCCTAACTAGTGAAGTTTAGTCCCCCATCTCTTTTATTGTGGTCAGTCTATGCAGAATGATGTATTTTATATTAATCATGAGATAGATACAAAATAGGCACATTGTCCTTTAACATCTAGGCGCTCTATCCTAATTCCAAAACATAAGCATCCCAGCTTATAATAACTGGCTCACCAACCTATAACACATATAATATACACAAAGGTTCACTGACCTCAATATTGCGCACACTTTAGTTACTGTGTGCGGTATTCGAAAATTTGCTCCCTACATCATTTTACTGTGAAATACACGTGCACACTATGCCATGAAAGGTGCATAACAAAAATGATGTCAATACAACTCACCAACTTAAGTACACTTGCATTACATTTACAATTGGGTTTGGTCAAGGGATATTACAATCCCCTCCCCTTATTTATGCATTGTCCTTAGTGCATCATGTACCCATATACAAAAAAAATTCAAGCATCCTCAAAAAGATGTGGGTATTCTACCTACATGGCATCCTCATGCTCCCAAGTAGCATCCTCAGGACCGTACTAGGTACATTGGACCTTTACAAGCCCTATGGATCGATTCTAGAGCTGTTTGATTTTCCGGTCCAGAATATGCACCAGATGCACTTGGAAAGCGCCTTCTTGCTCCACCTGAATCACATTCCAATCAATAACATGATTAGCATCAGGTATATATTTATTTATAAATGATACATGTAATACATTATGAACAGACATATATGCAGGTAATGCAATCATATAAGCAACTAGACCAATCCTGTCTAGGATTTTGAATGGTCCACAAAATCTGGCTACCAACTTGGCGCAACTTCCCAGCTTCAGGGAACTCATGTTAGCTCTCACTTTCAAGAAAACATGATCACCCACATTAAATTCCATGTGAGTTCTGCCTTTATCAGCATAAATTTTCTTCCTATCCTGGGAAACTTTCAAATTCTACTTAATTTTTATCATTTGGTCCTCCATCTCCTTGAGCAACTCTGGCCCAACTACTGTCCTATCAACTGGATTATCCCAACTCACTGGAGTATTGCACTTTCTTCCATAAAGTGCTTCAAATGGGCTCATCTTCAACGATGCCTGATACCCATTGTTGTAAGCAAATTCTACCAAGTGCAAGTAGTCATCCCATTTCGATGGTTTTTCCATCACATACATTCTTAGTATGTATTCTATCACTCTGTTCACCCTCTCTATTTGTCCATCAGACTTAGGATGATAAGTTGTAATATAGTTCAGATTAATTATGAATCCTTTGAACAATCCTTTCTAGAAATTCGAGGTGAATTTTGAGTCTCTGTTGAACACAATTGTTTTAGGAATTTCGTGCAATCGTGCCACTTCCTTCATGAAAATATCAGCAACATCTGCTGCCTTGTGATTAGTTTTTAGTGGAATAAAATGAGAATCTTTTGTAAGCTTGTCCACCACCACCATGACCGAATCATGCAGCTTACCGGTTCTAGGCAATCCCTTAATAAAATTGATCATCACCACTTCCCACTTCCATTCAAGAATGGGAAAAGGTTGCAGCAACCCTGTTGGGTGCATATGCTCAACTTTAACTTTCTGGCATTCCATACATCTAGTGATATATTCAATGACTTATTTCTTCATTCCTGGCCAATAATACTTGTTTTTGACATCTGGAATAGTTTTCTGATATCGTGGGTGTCCAACATAAGGTATGTTATGGATTTATTTCAATATCATAATTTTCAATTCCTGAGAATTTGGTACATAAATTCTTCCCCTGTACATGAGAATTCCATCATCATCTAGCTTGTATTCATTAATTTTTTGTTGCAGATTACCTTGCTGTAATTTTTCCACTAATTCTCTGTACTGCAGGTCTGCATTTGTAGCCTCCAGAATTTTGCTTTTAATATCAGTTTGATACATGCTAATGGCTGTAGCATGTATTTCATGCACCCTCCTGTTGAGTGCATCAACCACTTTATTCTCCTTCCCCTTGATATGCTTTATATCAAAGTCATATTCGCTTAGGAATTCTAACCATATAATTTGCCTAGCATTTAGATTTGGCTGATCAAATAAATATTTCAGGCCATTGTGGTATGTTCTTAGCTCGAACCTTTTCCCCATGAGGTAGTGTCTCCATTTCCTCAAGGCATGCACTATGGCTGCCAACTCCAAACCATGAGTGGCACAGTTCCTTTCATGCTCCTTCAAATTCTTTGATTCATAACATATAACAAACCCATTCTAAGTGAGGAATCCACTGATTCCTTCATTACATGCATCTGTGCACACAATGAAGTCTTCATTTGGATCTACAATCCTTAGTATTGGAGCACTTGTCAATAATTGTTTTAAGTGTTGGAAACTCTTTTCACAATCCAATTTCCACTGAAACTTCACACCCTTTCTTTGCAAGGAAGTGATTGGGTGTGAAATCTTTGTGAATCCTTCAATGAATCTTCTATAATATCCCGCAAGACCCATGAATGATCTCACCTCTGTCACATTTTTTGGCACTGACCATTCTCTAATAGCTTTTATCTTCTCAAGATCCATTGCTATCCCATCCTTTGAAATGATATGCCCCAAATAATGAATTTTCCTCTGATAAAATGAGCACTTGCTCAATTTCGCATACAAATGATGCTCCCTTAATACTTGCAACACCATCCTCAAATGATATTCATGTTCTTCTTTTGACTTAGAATATATAAGAATGTCATAAAAAAAGACAATGACAAACTTGTCTAAACATTCTCGGAAAACACCATTCATTAAGAACATGAAAACAACTGGTGCATTTGACAACCCAAATGGCACCACTGTGAACTCATAATGACCATACCTTGTCCTGAAGGTGGTCTTTCTGATATCTTCCTCTTTAATCCTTACTTGATGGTATCCTAATATGAGATCTATCTTTGAAAATATCTTTGCATCCTTCAATTGATCAAATAGATCATCAATCCTTGGCAGAGGATACTTGTTCTTAACAGTCACTTTATTCAACTGTCTAAAGTCAATGCACAATCTTAGTGTTCCATCTTTATTTTTCACAAAATATTGGGGCACCCCAAGGTGACACACTTGGGCATATATATCCCTTCTTCAGAAGTTCTTCAGGCTGCATTTGCAACTCCTTCAACTCTGGTGTACTCATTATGTAAGGAGTCTTTGACACTGGAGCTGCTCCAAGCATTAGATTTATAGAGAAATCAATATCTCTCTTTGGGGGTAGTCCTGGTACTTCCTTGAATACATCTTCAAATTCTTTCAGGACTGCATAATCTCTCAAATTTGGCACATTATTTTTAGGTGTCTCTTCCACATGAGATGAAAATATTTGACACCCTTTTCTGTAACATTTCTTCAGCTGCAATCCTGAAATTTCTCTAATGGTTACTACCCTGGGAATTCCCTACACTTTCCCTTGGTTACCTTCCTCATCCAATAAAGTAAATTCTTTGTTACGACAGTCTAAAATAACATGATGCTGCTCCAACCAATCCATCCCAATTACACAGTCATAGGAACCTAAAGGCAAGATGTTCAAATCTTCCTTGGTGTTCAACCCATTCATGTCCATGAGGCATGACTTAACCATGTCATTAACTTTTCTTTTGTCTCATGTAGCCATCTGCACCAACCAATATTTTTCGTGCTTGCTTCTTGGCAATTGAAAACTTTCCACCATCTTAGGATCTATATAACTATGAGTATCTCCTGAATCAATTAAAATAGCAATGGTTTGGTTGTTAATCATACCTTCCACTTCAATCATATGTGACTGATACTATGCTTGCTTATTTTCCAAGGCTGCATAGATCCTTGGCACATTTCTTCCCATGTCCTCCACTGTTTCAGCTTGCTTTACATTGTTAACAATCCTTCCTTTTTCACCTCTGTGAGGACAATCTCTGAACATATGATCTCCTTTACAACCCCAACATTGAATAGGTGTTTTCCTTGGCCTTTGACTCCCTGTTTCAATCATTCTGGGATCTCTAGGAGTTTGTTGTCCCTATGGATTATTTCTAAAGAATGGTGGTTTAGTACCCTTCTTCGTCTGATCTATCTTGAACTTCTTTTTGTCTTCCTAAGATTTTTGGAAAATTGGCCTTGCTTTCTGTTGATCATATAGGCATTTAGATCTCCTTATGGTATCTTCCAATGTCTTGGGATCATCATACTGTATTTTGTCACTGATGAATGATGGCAATCCACTCAAATACCTTTGGATTTTGACCGTATCATCCTTGATGAAATATACATACTTAAGAAGTTCCAGAAACCTTTTCTCATATTCATCAATGGTCACACTTCCAAGCTTGATTTCAAAGAACTCTTTAATTTTCTTGTCATAATATCTCTTAGTCAAGTATTTCTTCTCAAAATACTTCTTGAATTCCCTCCAAGTAACACTTTTCTCTTTAATGTGTTGCACCTGCACAAGTTGATCCCAACACATGGATGCTTTTCCCTTGAGTTGATAGATGGAAATTCTACCTTCTACATGAGAAGAATAATTATGCAATTGAAAATACTTCCTCATGCCCAACAACCATGTCTCTGCATCTTCATCCTTCTTGTGCTCACCATCAAATGTAGGAGGTTTGATTTTGTTCATTTCTCCTCTTAGCTCATCCACCCCAGACCCTTTATGCCTTCTGACAGGGGATGGACTTGAGCTATTGTGTGCTCTCTTACTGGAATGCCTTTGGGAGATGGTGATGTCTGCAAACACATCTTTCTTTTCTTTTCTCATCATGAGACCTGTGACATCCAGATTTGCTTGAGCCACTTTCCTTATCCAATTTATTTTCTATTATGTTCAAACCTTCCAATAACTTCATGTTGAAGTCATCCTATTGCTCCTTGGCTTTCATAAGCCTTTCATTATCAGCTTTATGGATTTGGACATCCTTCTGCAAATTTTTAATGGTCTCTACCATATTCATGTTTTCATTCCTTTCATCTCCATGTCCAATGGAGTTTGTTCCTTCAATGCCCAAGTGGACCTCCATCCCTCTACTCTCATCTTGCTGACTGTAATTCCCCAATGCCTCTTCCATTCATATGGACTCTGCACTGATCTTGATCTGATCTAGTTGTTGTTAATTCTGCAAAATGTGTGGCCAACAAAACTTATCAAGCCAACTAATTCAACAATTCATGAAAGATATGAACCATTTTGGTTCAAAGAATACACCAGAATTATCCCTTCTGATTTCCTGTGTTATCACCATGACAATTTTTAGATACATCAGGGTGAAAGGCAGTTTGTTGGAACCACTTTATCTAGAGTCTCGACCTCACATGTTTCCATATTTCAAAACCACCACTTGTGGAATGGGCGACGGCTAGTCAGATCAACCATTTCACTCGTTCGGTACTTCATAGTTGTATGATGTCTGGTGAACACCGCCATGTAATGAACTCAAAAGCTAATCATTTGAAATGGATTAGTCGCGCATGGCAAGGCAACGTATTGGTACTTAAGTCTGTCTTTGATTCATGATTGGGACTCTATAACTACCGAATTGCAAGTATGGAGGCATCATCTTATCCATAAATGAAGTAATCTCCAAATTTGCTCGACCTTCTGATCTCTGTAAAAGCATTTTGGTGTCCATGGAATTGAGGTATATGGACAAATCTATATCCAGTGAGACTGGTTATTCAGGAAACATGGAAGATTTTCCCACGAGTAAGAAGGAAAAGGTAATTGCACACATAATAGCGACTAAATTTCACACAGAACCTGTCATAGACTCAGAATCAAAAGTCAAGTTGAATCCCACTATGAGATATTTGGTCATCAACAGGAAAGTTGTTAAGAAGAAATGGAGCAAGAGACCAAAGAAAGAAACCATCGTTGAAACGACTGAAAGTATTAGAGAGGATCAACCAGTCTGGTTAGATACGTTAAAGGAGGACATCGCTAAGATGAAATGAGTCCTCGAATAAGCATAAGTACATTTCAACAATTTTTGGATAGATGGTAGTAGATGTACGGGGCTCTAGAGATGATAGACCTGTTCATAAGCGGTCCCTTTAAAATAGGATAGTTGTTATTTTAAGTCATTCACTTTTTTGTAACTTATTTCTATATATACTTATTATCTCGAGAAAGAGAAAAGGGAAAAAGGAACCTGTCCTCTGTGCAGGAAGAATTTTTGTAATTTTTGGGATTAAAATGAATATATAAATGNTTGTTATTTTAAGTCATTCACTTTTTTGTAACTTATTTCTATATATACTTATTATCTCGAGAAAGAGAAAAGGGAAAAAGGAACCTGTCCTCTGTGCAGGAAGAATTTTTGTAATTTTTGGGATTAAAATGAATATATAAATGCAACAGAGGATTTTGGACTGTTTATGACAAGATTCGAACTGGTAGTGATATGAGTCTTGTTTTCTTTCATAGTATGCATTTCTTGTAAGCTTCAATTTCACTTTCATCTGTTTGAGTCAGAGGAATATAAAACCCAGAATTCATCTCCGAGATGCTCTTGGCTTAGAAATTTAGACTATATGTATTACATCTCAAACCAACTCTGAATTCATTTTAAATAATGCTCTGACAATGAATTATTCATTCAAATAGTAGAAAATGTCGTGGAAATCTATTTCTTTCTATTGTTTTTCGCCTTCCAAATGACTTCGCACGCACAAAAATTCAACCTGTACACCCAAAATTATCGTGCACAGCAACACCACAAGTAAGTAATGCTTCCATGCACCTATATCCACTATGCATTTCTTCTCCGTCGTGCCAATAACTTGCGCGCACTACCTTTGTGTTGTGCGCTAATATTCACTGTGCACAGTTTTGGTTCTTGCAATGATACCTTTTGCGCACTAGTATTCCACATACATTTCTCTCTATGCATTGCACCATTCCAGAGTTCAATATGCCCCACTACGCATAATAATCTGCGTGCACCATTGATTACACTGTCGCAAGACAACTTATACTCATACTGTACGTGCACCAATCAAACTCTTCTGTGTTTTGCAATACTGGACACACTACGTGCACCAATACCATGTGTGTGTGCACCGTGAAATGCTAAATTTAGCACACACATATGAACATAATATTCTTCTGCACGGAGCCACAATTTACCATGCGCACCTCCACGCCAACATTTCCGCGTGGTGCCAAAATTTACCCCGTGCGCACCTCCACACCAACATTTCCGCGCGGTGCCAAAATTTACCATGGATGCTCTGTGAATTGAAATTTTGCCCATTTTGAAATTAATCTTCTGTGAATATTCACTTCAACTGAACCTTTCCGGCCCATCCAGGCTCAGTGTTGGAAACTGATGATCTGATACGATATTGTAATTTCCCCGACCACCCATGGCTAGGCCACACTACATGAGGGAACACTTTTGTTCTCTCACTGCGGAACATACTGTAACATACCCAGTATTCAACTGAGCTATGCCACATAAATTTTTCTCTTCAAACTGCATGCAATTAAAAACATACACACAAAACACTCTTGCGGAATCTTTACATATAAACGTGAATAGACAGTTACAATCTGTAAATACATGATTTCATACTGAAAATATAACAGTAAACGAAAACATGCAGCATATATAGGGAATACCCATAAACGTATAGACAGTTATAAATGCACATATGATAAACCCATGAAATAAACACGTAAATAATAATGCAACATGTTCATTTATCACACATTTGGTACTTATCTTGGAAAGAATGTCACCAACTATGTGCAGAATGCCCATGAACCTCCCAACCTTAGACCGCATTGTTCATCACTCTCAACAGTGAGTCACCCCCAAGTTGGGACTAAACTCCACCCAAGTAAAGGGGTTTCCTAACTAGGCTAAAGGCTCACAAAAAATAGGAAAGACTCTGTCTCAGGTGAAACTCAACTAACAACCTACAGTCTCTCATTCCCCACATGCCTGTCCCACCCCAGGAAGTGTGCCCCTTCTCTACTCAATAGTCCTTCAGCTGCCCCACTTCCCTTCCAGGGCTTCAACAACAAGCTGGACAAGAAGTCTCAGAGCCTTGTAGTTATAGTTTAGCACCTTCAGGAAATCAATTCCCATCAATTATCTCACTCATAGAATTGGTCATGGGCATGATAACCTGCCTCTTCAATCTCCCATGGGCCTGATAACCTGCTTCTTCAATCCCACTCCCAAGCTAACTGGCTACACAAACAGATAATGGCTATGGATACAGGTTCAGGTACAGTCATGAAGATACGAAGGATAGCTCAATGGTTGTGTGAATGCTCATGGATGATTGACTAGATGACTAAATGAATGATGGAATAATGGAAAGATCCCCCCGGAAATGAACTAAGTTCCACAATATGTATGCATGTCCCCAACTTGACATTTGTCACGTTGGGAGCTACTTTGGTCCACTTGTCCCCAACTTTAGGACTTAGGATAAAATAATTATCCATAGTTAATGTTTAAATAAACATCAATATAATATTGCTTTATGGCTTAAGCTTCCTAGCTTAGACCTTTTCCTTAAATTTTGGCCCTCCCTTTCCCTAACTGGTGAAGTTTAGTCCCCCATCTCTTTTATTGTGGTCGGTCTATGCGTAGCGATGTATTTTATATTAATCATGCGATAGATACAAAATAGGTGCATTGGACTTTAACATTTAGGCTCTCTAGCCTAATTCAAAAACATAAGCATCCCAATGTATAATAACCAGCTCACCAGCCTATAACACATATCATATACACAAAGGTTCGTTTACCTCAATATTGTGTGCACTTTAGTTACTACGTGTGGTATTCGGAAATGTGCTCCCTACATCATTTTACTGCGTAGTACATGTGTGCACTATGCCATGAAAGGTTCATTACAAAAATGATGTCAATATAGCTCACCATCTTAAGTACACTTGCATTACATTTACAATTGGGTTTGACTGAGGGATATTACAGTTAGCAACTAAACCATTTTTCTTAATGCTATCATTGATTATATGAGGAAAAAAAAGTGTGACTTCATATAAAATCGATGTTTATTTAGAGCCATTATATGATGAGCTAATGAATTGTGGAAAGGAATTGAAGCAATTCAACTTTTAAGGGATGGCCATTCAAACAAATTCACTTTAAGAGCTTCCTTATTGTTTACGATTCATGATATTCCTGCATACGTCACATTGATTGGTCTCATTGTTCATGGATACCATGGATGTCCTTCTTGAAAATTTAAGGATTTTGTGGGGCACTCAATAAGTTTGCATAAGTATGTTTATTGTGGACATCATGCTTACCTGAAAAAGGATCATCCATATAGTCGAAAAAAAACATGTTTCAATCTCCAAGAAGATAATCGTGAAGCACCATTGCCAATAACGAGTGAATATATTATTGAGAATGGACATAGAATAATGTTGTTTATTGAAAGTGGTGGGATTTTTGGTAGTAGGAATGATCCATGTAATAAAAGTGGTGTAAAATGATTATGCATATTTTATAAGTTGTTGTACTTTAAGGAGATATCCATCAAGAATATTGTTGACTTTATGCATATCGAGAAAAATATAGCCTATGATATTATATAAACTCCTTTTGGTGATTTTGATATTGTTTCATCACGTGAAGACTTTTTAAAACTAAATATTCGTCGAAAATTTTGGGTGGAAACATATGATGATGAAAAATATAGAAAACCTAGTGCTCCTTATGTTTGGACAAAGGAACAACATGCACAATTTTTAAATTTGATGTCTTAGACTCTCTTTCCCACTAGATATGTAAGTAATAGTATTAGAAGCCAAACTGACATGAATAGCTTAAGAGGCCTCAAGACCCATGACTATCATGTCATAATTGAGAATTTTTCACCTATTGTGGTCAATATATCAAGTTTGGCAAAGGGGCCAAGATTGGAAATTATAAGGTTGGGACTAATATTAAAGAGAACGATTTTACATGTATTAGATCCTTTGAACTTTGATAGTTTGATGGAGGAGGTTGTTGAAGTCCTTTATCTATTGGAATCAGAATTGGCACCAACAATATTTAACATTTCTATGCCTCTTTTGATACATATAGAAAATGAACTAGAGCATTGTGGACTAGTAAGAACGAGATGGATGTATCCTATGGAAAGATATATCAAGGTTTTGAAAAAAAAATTCTGTACTAGGGAAAAACCAGAAGGCTACATCTCTTAGGGATATTCAATGAAAGAGGCCATGGGATTTTGCACATAATATATGGAGGATTTTAAAAATGTCAATCGACGTGTATGGGATGATGAAAAAGATGAGATATTTGTAGGTGAAGTATTAGAAGTAAATGCAAGATGAATTAAGTTATCAAATAATGAAAGAAGTGTGATACATGCCTATGTTCTTCATAACACATATTCATTCAAAAAGTGGCACATGTTAAAAAACATTTACACAATAATGTATTTCTTCAATTGAATTTACACATGTATATTATTAATCTTCTTATCTTGTACATTCATATTCTATGTAGGAAATACGAAGAAGAGAATAAAAAATGGATTCAACTTCGATCTCAAAAGCACATACGTCATGATTTGATTGGAGGTGATTCTTTTCCAAAATATGAAGAATGGATTGCTAATGCAGTCAATGATGCAAAAGAAGAAGGTCAAGATATAACAGTGGAGGAAAGTGAGCTTTCACAGTTTCCACATTTATGGGCTATGTAGTTTAGTGGCATGTGGGCCTATGGTAGTCATTTAAGAGTGGAAGAAAAGGACAAAGGAAAGGGAAATTGTGATTGTGTTGTTAGTGCCGAATTCCTTCATGAAACCGAGAAGAGAATTTATGTTGGATTCATCCAAGAAATTATTCAAGTTGATTATGGTGAAAATAGTCCTATATGATTAAAATGTAAGTGGGTCAAACCATCTGCAGTACAACTTGATGAGTATGGATTTGTACATGGAAATATACGACAATTTTTATCACAGACTGATGATCCATATGTCTCTCCTCTTCAAGTTAACCAATCATATCTAATTGATGATGTAAGAATCCCAGGATGGTCATATGTCATTCAAATAGAGTCTCATTCGAGATAAAAATTCATGGAATTTGTTAATATAATTCCTGATGGGAAATACGATAACTTACAAGAAACATTCGAAGAAGTGGTTGAAGATGATGATAGAGTAATTGAAGAAGAGGATTTGATTACCAAAAAAGATAATGGAAGAGAGAATGTATTTCATGCCTCAAGTGAGGATGAAAAAGAAAATTAAGAAGATGCACTTAGGAGTGATCAAGATTTTTACCTCAGTGGCAATGCGAATGATTATGATGATTTTGAGCACATGCATTAATAAAATCTAAGTTTCAAGCTCATATTCCACTGTTGTTCTATTGATTCAAGTGGTTGATTTATACACTATTGTTTATTTGGACTTTAGGATATGAAGAAAAATTCCTTGAGGCACAAGTTAAATGACAGAAATAATGGAGAAAAGTTGATAGAATATGAGTGCTCTCGTAGAGAACATGTGACCAAGAATGATGAATATTTATCGTCTCTTGGTTTGACAAATAGGTAAGTTGTTAATCCACTTAAGTGGTATATTATTTTTTTAATAGTGTTTAATGTTTTATAGGTAATAAATTTATGTATATAAGACATAATATGATATTTGTTTTGTTTTATAGGAAAGAAAAAGATGCAGGCACAGAAAAAGTGGAGAAAAAATCAAGGGAAAATAAAGATATAGTTCCACCAACTCGTAGAAGCCAACACATTTGTGATTCAACAAATGTAGTTGATGAAATAATAGTGGTCATGGTGTGCAAGTTGATATAGCACATGGTGATGTGGAGGTTGATATAGAACATGGTGTTGCGCAACGTGATGATTTCTTAGCAAAAATTATAAAAGAGATTATTGATCAACATGGGAAAAAAGGAAGAGCAAGTTTGGAGATGTTGAATGTAATGTATTACTAGAATTCATAGATGTTGAATACAATTTGAATATATAGAAATGCATAGCATGTGACTTAAATTGGAGGCCTAATAAATTTACATAAAATTCTTTACATGCTTTTATCATAAATTTACTTATTTACTGTTGATTTCAAGTTATATAAGCAACACTTCAAGGGTTGATTTTAAGAGGCATTTGTTTATTAACTTGTGCACTTAATTTTTGAGAACATGCATTAATAAAATTTGAGTTTCAAACTCATATTCCATTGTTGTTTTGTTGATTCAAGTGGATGATTTATACACTATTTTTTATTTGGACTTCAGGATATGAAAAACAATTCCTTGAGGCGCAAGTTAGATGACAATGATAATGAAAAAAAGTTGATAGAATATGAGATTTTTCGTAGAGAAAATGTGACCAAGAATGATGAATATTTATCATCTCTTCATTTGACAAACATGCAAGTTTTTAATCCACTTAAGTATTGTATTATGTGTTTCATATTTTTTAATGTTTTATAAGAAAGAATTTTATGTATATAAGACATAATAAGATATTTGTTTTGTTTTATAGGAAAGAAAAAGATGCAGGAACAGAGAAAGTGGAGAAAAAATCAAGGGAATGTAAAGATATAATGCCACCAACTCATAGAATCCAACGCATTTGTGATCCAACAAATGTAGTTAATGAAAATAATGGTGGTCATGATGTGCAAGTTGATTAGCACATGGTGATGTGGAGGCTGATATAGCACATGGTGTTGCACAACGTGATGATTTATTAGAAAAAGGTATAAAAGAGATTATTGATCAACCTGAGAAAAAAGGAAGTCCAAGTATGTAGCTCATTTATGCAAAACTCAAGGACATGTTTGAAGGAACATATACAAAGAGTGGTACTGAGCTACCTACTGCCACACCTGATGTGGTCAAGGAGAATTCTATTTTTTTTAATGAAAGTCATGAAGAGATAACACTTACATCTGTTATGCGTCAAAATTCACATGTTGCATCTCTTGATGAAACTATATCAGCCAAAAATACTATTAGTGGTTCACAAGATGTGTCCTCTTTTGTCAAAAGACAAATATTGAGTCAAGGATTGTATAGATGTACAAAGAGGAATGAAAAAGAAAGAAAAATATAAGGTAAGAATCCATTCTTGGTTGAAGTGTCGAAATATGGTGATCCCATTGAGAAAAATGCAGCGAAGTGGGCCTCAGAGTTGGGAACAAGATGTAGGGATCATTTGGATATTTTCAAAACAATTTTTTTAGATCAAGATCCACGAATTGTGGATAATGTTATTCAAAAAATGGAAAATTCTTTTGAGATTGTTGGTGGAAAAATATCTAGAAAATATTATAATCAAAAGATGAGAACTCTAATGAACACATATAGATATAATTGTAGAAAATTAATCATGTAAGGAAAAGACAAGACAAACTCCACTATGTCTCCCAAACAATGGGAGGCGTTGAAGCAAACTATGTGTTCTGAAGAATATTTGATAGAGAGTAACAGAGGGATGAAATCAAGAGATAATGTCAGGGCTCCATATACATTTGGTCTAGGCAGGTTGCATGCCAAAATAAACAAATTGACAGTAAGTGTTGTTTTTTGGGTTGAATTTAAATTGTTATTTATTTCAATTTCTTTATTGAACTAACTATGTTGAAACTTGGCACTGTCTTTTAGCTGGAAAATAGTAACATAGAGGCAGGTGCATAAGACATTATCCATTATATGGAAACATTAGATTCTAGTAAATCCGACAATAAGAGCAAGTGTAAAATTAGAGTGTTGACAGAGAATTCGCAACCATCAGTTGGAGGTCAAAGAAGTCTAGTAAGAGACATTACAAATGATGTCGACTCGAGTGACCAGTACCAACATGTAATGAGTTGCATACAGGGTCTCAATGAGACAATTTCATAGTTGGTTGCCTATGTTAATCCTATAGTTTCTGCATGGAATGAACATAAATCCTATAATTCAATTGAGGTAAGAGTCTCTATTGATCTCATTCATTCTTGTAAACAAATCTATTGTATCTCATTTCTTCTTGTTTGACCAGGTTTTGTGCTTGTAAATTGAACTAGAAGTTGTAGTATTTTGTCGGTTTCCACTCAGTTTGTTGCATTTAAAGTGAACTATTAAGTTCTCTCACTCACACTCTCTTGTTGAGAATTAGTGCACTCAATTAAATTTCTAATACATTATGGTTCCCTATGGACATGCCTTCTTCTTCTTCTGCATTTTCATCCTTGCACTGTGTAGAACCATCCTTTGTTTCTATAATCAACTCTCTATGTTCTGCCTTTAAAGTATCAAGTATGTTTTGAGTCTGAAAGAGTGCCAACAATAGCTTGAGATCCATCTACAATCACTTCTTCTTATTCTATTGTAAAATTGGTTGGGTAAAATGATAGGATTGGGGAATAGTTGACTTCCAACACGGAATTGTAGAAAGCGTATGGTTGGAATAAAGTAGTGTTGATTGATTCATGGTGCCCTTACTATTGATTTACATTTAAATATTGCCCATAATTCCTTCTAGTGTGCCCGTGACTCCAAAGGGGAAATTTGTGATGTTATTCATCACTTTCTCAGGGCTACAATATGCCCATAGTTGAAGGAGAAGGTTGTTTGAGGGGTAAGAAGTGCCAAAAATTGAGAACCACTACTGCAACATGTTGTTTAAGGGATGGTTTATGGTGATTTTAGGGTCATATATGCTTATAGTTACTTAAAACAAGACCAGACCTGATATCAGCTTCTACTTTGACCCTAATCATGCCCATATTTGGAGTTTCATTGCTATCTTTAGCCTAGGACTTCATAAAAGTGTCCAAACATGATTTTTTATGGCCACTCTTGAGGGAATTGCTTCATATTAGAATGATTCCTAGAACTCACCCAACCTTGGGGTTGGGGCCTCTTTGTTGTTTTTATGACCTCTATAATTGCCCATATTTTCTAATGAGGCTTAGGGATGACGTTGACAATCTCAAATAATGCTCAGAACTGCTTGTTAAGGTTGTTATTAGGTGAAACATATACCAATATTGTTAGAAAAATACCCAGAAGATGTTATTTAGAGAAAAGTTTGACTTGTTTCCTACTTATAAAAGCCTAGAAGTGCTCTCTTCATACCTAGAATTGCTCCAATAATTCCTAGTCTTATCTTTCCAAGGTGGAAGTGTGTCATAGACTGTTAATTTGGGTCTATAGTCAACCAAGAATCATTAATGAATGTTATTTTAGAATTGTTTGAGGCCATAAACAGGCCCAAAATTGCTCCTATTGTTGTTTTACGATATAACAGTCCCTCAAATATTCTTAAAATTCCTTAGGGAATCATCATTGTTCGTTTACCAGTTGATTCATCCAAGCAAAGCGTATGTCACCCCACTGAAATGTGATGAAAGTAAGAAGTGGACACCCATTAAAAATAGGGGTTGGCTTCAACTATTGGAAACTCAAAAATCATTCTATGCATATTCTAAACATATTTGGGAGTATCTCATATGATAGGTACCTTCTCAGACATGAACAACAAGTACAAAATAACTAAAGTAGTTTGTTATCTACTTCCAAACTACAAATTCAACTTTCAACCAAATTCAAATATGATTTCATGTTCCTAACAAGTTTCAAATCCCAAAATGAATCAACAAAATATTACCATAAAAAAATGTTTGTGAATAATACATTAGGGATTTTACATTATACATTTTCCAATATGCTTACAAAAATTATTTTATCTCCTATCAGTTTTGGTACATCTCTAATGTTGACTCTCAATAGTTTTAAGATATCCCAAGAACCAAAGAAGCATATATGGTTAAAGTATGTCAGAATTAACTAGACTATGCATGAATTGATGGTTTTTCATAGTTGAGCCTAGTTCGAAATATAAGCCTTAAACTTGAAATCCATTCCTAGAAACCCTACGTATTGAATGTAGTTTTCAATTAGTGTGGTTATGTTTCGTAGCACTAGGAACCCTACACTATTTTTGCATGAAATTACAATTATTCAACTAGCATGTTATATATTTGGATTCATGATGATTTGAGTAGATTTGAATATGATTTGATTTTCTTTAAAAGTTTCAAACCCCAAAAGGAATCAACTCAACATTACCTAAACCAAATGTTTGTGAATAATCCATTAGGGAAGTTATATTGTACATTTGCTAGTATGCTTTTAAAACATCTTTGCACTTTTACCAGACTTTGAACTCTAATTCTTTAGGGTATCCTAGGATCGAAAGTGGCTTATATGAAGTAGGTATGACAAAATTAACTTGACAATGCCTGAGTAGATGATTTTTCACAACTAATCCTAGCTGGAAATGATAGCCTTGATTTGCAATCCATGCCTAGAAATCCCAAGTACAGACTATAGTGCACAATTACCATGTAGCTATATGTGTACTATTACATAACCCTAAACTATTTGTGCATGGACTTACAAATTTCTAATTATTCAACTAGCCTGGTATATCTTGTGTTTCAAGTTGAATTTAATTTTCCTTCATTGTTGAAGTCAACACTACTTAGTAAATCTAGGTTTGTGTTTGACATATAAATTGTACTCTTTGATTCTCTAAAGAAATAACAAGAGACAGGTTTTTATTTCATGAGAGAAAAAACCTTCGTTGTTTTGAATGATGGATGAACCCATGAAATGATTCATGTTCTGCACTTCTTTTATTACATTTATGCAAATGCTTGTTGCAATTATGTTGTTTCATTGTTTGAAAAAGACAACATTTCCATTGGAGACAATTTGCTGCTACTTTTAAATGTTTGTATTATTTTTTGCATGATGGTTATACCACATGCAGAGAAATTATATCGATAAATCAATGGGAAAAGGAAAAGTCCTTCATGTCAACAGAGCTCTCAAGGATGCAGTACAATATTTTGTTAACATTGATATTGATCATGATGAAGTTGATGAGCATGTACAAGACATTAATAGTGGTGCTGAATTTAAGGTAATAAAATTGTTGTTGCAATAGTTAATCTGTCCCAATGTTTTGTCATAATTTTTCATGCTTAAGATGTTACTTTTGACAAAAATTTATAGCTTGCAATATTATTTACTTGATATTATTTGAATGGTAAATGCAAATAAATTATAGCAAAGCGACACTAAAAGTTTAAGGCTATCGTGACAATAGAGCTCTCAAATCTAAATTTTGACATCATGATGACAATTATATTGATAGTGATGATGATGACTACAACAAGTATATGTAGGACATTCATAGTGGTGTTGAACTTCGACAAGTGAGTGCAATAATATTCTAACTATTAGAATATAATTGTTTTAATATTTAATATGTCCCTATCTATTCTTGGATACCTGTTTTTTTATCTCAACCCCCCATTAAATTATATGATTTGAAAGCTCAATGATAGACTTTTCCTCTCATAAAAAGAATCAATTTGTATTTAGATTAAATGATGTTTTTTTTCCAAACCATGATGATTGTTGTTGCTTGTATTGATCTAAGCATAAGTTGGTAATTCATTATCTAGTGATTGATGGATATATGGAAAGAGTTATAAGGATAGAGTTCTTGTTTTTAGGAATTATGCATGAATCAGACTATGTTGGACAGTTGGTTTAGATTGATGGATAGATGGTTTGGACAATTGGTTGTCATTGATGTCAACCCTTGGAGAGTGAACTTGGAGATTGATATCAACCCTTAGATATTGATGTCAACCCTTGGAGAGGTCCAGAGATGTTGGACATTTGATTGACATTTGTATGATTGTGATTGATGATGGGTTTGTTGGGTACATTTGATGTAGTCTACTTATAGCCCTGGAGGTGTGGTTATGGGACCCAAAGTTTATTGAGGAATAATTACATGAAGGAAAGTGAAATTGCGGGTAATACTATCATATATGGATAGTGCATTTCATGTCATTTTGGTGATAGGTGGTACACCATGTGGATCCTCATGGTTGAGGAGTTATGGCCTTATGAATATGGAAGCCCCAAAGAATGGTAAAAAAGTCTGTATTTTGTTACAATTCAATCAATGAAAGGGTAAAGTGGTTGTAACAAAAAAATTTAAGAAGCCCTAAAGTTAAGGAAAGTGGTCCCAAAGTTAACGAAAGAGCTTACTTAGGAAAAGTATAAATACACCTTAAGAGGTCTCTCATAAGTACATTACATATACACACAAGTTCATTGAATAACTATATAACTAATCAAGTGATTATTATCTGAGGTAACCAAGGATATATGAGGCATTTTCCAGAGAGAAGATGAAGAAAAGAAGGTCGAAATTCCAAGGGAGGATGAAGTCGTGTGAGGATGTTTTCTAAGGTATGTTATTTACATGTCATCTTGCCATTTTCACTATAAAACGTTTTCTAGAATGATTCAGATAGTCAAACCCGGAGGATAGTAAGAAGACATATCAAGGTACCTATGTTAGAAATTTCATCTTATGGATCATTGTATTTTTGGAGATACACTCTGTGGAAGATAGGTTTTTTGGCCAGTCCTAGAACTAGTCTCAAACAAGTGTTCCAGGTAAATAGTCATAATGTCTTCATAGAAGATCCAAATTCAGTGAGAAAAAAATCATTGGATATTTTACAGTTTGTAGTATGTTGGGTGCAATTTTCAGATCAATGTATTAAATATTTCACATGTGGAAGTCTCCATAAGATCGCTCTCTAGAATAATCCAAAATTTGGCAAGGTATACCCTTTTTGCTATAACTCTTTTTTTGGGATGTTCCAAGCAGTGAAACTTGGAGGAATTGTAGAGAAGATACTGAATAATATTGTGTACACGTTTCATAAATTCATTCATTATAGGTAGGTCATTATTATTATTGAAAGTTAGGGTTTGTGACTAATCCAAAACTAGTCCCATGAGACTAAGGTAATTGTTTTATGAAGATGTTATTCTCTTGTTGTTGAAGTTGAGGAAGGTCTGTGATCACATACACCAGGTAAGTTATAGAGTTACATGTATGTTTATATGCATGTTTTGAGGGTTACATGTTGATGATTTTATGGTGTATGGCATGATTGAGACATATCATGAGTGATATAGTGTATGGTTGAGGCACATGGTTTGAGGAGCATGTTGGATATTGGGCACATTGTTTGACATACATTTTGGTATATGTATGAGGCACTTTTTGGTGATATATATACATGCTTGGTAAACATTTGGCACATATTATTGGCATATGGTTGATGCACATTTCATGGTATATGGCACATGTTGGGTGAGTGTTGTGGTGGGAAATCCCCCTACGGACTAGAATTTAGGGTTATATTATGCATGTAGATAAGACCAAAAGAATCCTACTTTCTACTGTCATCCCAGACCTAATCCCCATTTATTTTAAGCAAATACATGGTTAGATGAACATACCTTGTTTCAGGCATTCGATGTCGATCCTTCTTCATGCTTGATCGCTTGTTAGCAGCTCTCCTCCCAAGGCTAACCTGCATACAAAACAATCGACAAACTATACATGCATTTTACCTACAGATTAATGGGTTAGAGATTCAAACATATATTCAATAAACTATGAAGAACTCATATAGTGGGATGGGAAAAGCATTTCTTTATTAATTTTAATGAATCAACTTACAATGTCGAGATCAACCACCACTCCACGAACTTGATCCTAGGCTCCTCTTCAAATGTCCTCCAACTTCTTTGCTCTGTATCTCTCCTTGCACAAGGATGGATAAAGGGTTGGGACAATGGGAATGTGCAATTGGGTAGAGTTTCTTTACTATCATTCTCCTCTTCCAAATGGGACCCCTACCCCTTCTTTTATAGGCTAGAAGAAGCTAGGTATTTGGTTGAACCCTCGACCATGCATGGCTGGAAGGTTTAGTTAACTCACCCAAAGCTGTGTGTTCCATTGGAAACTTTCCTTTTTTCATGCTTTTGTAGGTACACACAGGCTATTTTAGGTCAGCTAGCATGTACACGTGTGCAGTAATGGAGTAGGGCACATGGGCCTTTATAAAAGAGGTTTTCTGAGAAGAGTTGTTCACTAGTGTTTTGGCAAAGAAGGAATCTGAGATGGCCTAATGCTAGGTAAGCATGTATGGTGAAAATTAGGGTTATAACAGATGCCCCCTAATGTGTGAGGTCAGAAGAGCATCTGATGGCCAAAATACATTAACAATATTCACTGATGTGCCAAACAATTGAGCCCAGTGACCAGGAATCAGAAGGTGTCGTCTGCAAAATAATAATTGTCTCACCAAGGCAGGCATACCCATGCTCGGGATATAATAGAATCATTTCTACCAATCAAATACACTATAGATACATGTCATATAGCTATATAAAGTGTAGCCATGAACAATACACAACGAAGCTACATCTCAAAATCAAAAAGATATACATGTAGAGTATCCATCTTCTTAGAATCTGCTAAGGCCTGATGGCTGGAGATGAGATCTTTAGAGATCGAGCAACAACTTCAAAATCTTCAAAACTCGGGGAGGAGTGTAATATGAGTGTACAAATTCACTACCCAGAGGTCTTTGATGGTTTGACTAGAGAATCTTGATGATCAGACTGAAGGCTACATTGATTTCAAACAAAGACTTGATTGGGCATTCAGGATGGTCGGGCATGAGGGCAAGAGACAAATTGCAAAGGGGCTGACTCAGGCTTGGTAAAAACTTCCCTTGGACAACATCATGAAAAATGATGAGACTCAGGCAGCATGGAATTAACATAAGTTTATGAGGCAGGAGGCAACACAAACTCTTCATATGTTTGGAAGAATAACCAAACGGAGGAGGACACAACTCTATGTAGCAAGAACAACTTCCTAAGGTCGTATTAGATCCCAAGGTTTGATGAACAAACATACATATGTGATTTTTCCAAGGGAGACTCATTATGCTACCAATAAAGAAAATATTTTTCGCTTCCTCTTTTTGGGGTATATTTGATTTTTTTTTGTCTTTTTCAATGATTTTGGAAAAAAGAATAAAAGAATGTTACGTTACAATGGAGGAACTAGTGTTACAAACATACAAGTTCAAGGCACAAGGACAAGACTGATGTTCAGAGCAATGACTCTCGGGAACAATCCTCCGGGGGCCAAAGGTGTTAAGACACATAGGAAAAGTGCTACAAGGCTTGTGTATAAGGTATGCCTTTAGATGGCTTTGTTGAGAGCAACATGGAGCCGGCATGTAGACCAAAGATGCAGGTATGCAAACACGGTTAACAAAACACACAATGGTAACGTCCTTTGATGTAAGTTTAACGATCCCAGAGAAGGTAAGCTCGGTGGTTTTTCATATTTAGAGAGTCTAAAAAAACATAAAAGGAGACTCCATTGGGGTACCTTTTTCGAAGGTAGTCTAGTCGGTTCGAAAAAGGGGTAAACTAGCACCGACAAGACATCTATTCAAAACCATTTTAATGAGTGTGATAAAGACAAGATCACTCGACCATTTTTTCATTTTTAAGGAGTCTGAAAAAAGCTTAACTATGGACTCTGTTAGGAATGTTATTCTGGACCAGCTTAACGAGTGTGAAAGAATAAGGTCACTCGACGATCTTTTCAATTTTAGGGAGTCTAAAAAGAGCTTAACTATGGACTCTGTGGGGGTTCCTTTTTCGTAAATTTAGTCCCTCGAGCCTAAAAAGGGGTTAAAATGATACCTAAGAGTACTCTTATAGATAACTGAAGTTCCATAGAGTACACCTTTGTTTGTATAGTTGACCATCCGGACCGAAAAAAGGGGTAAACTACCGCCAGACAGACGTGACTTCAAATTTCAGTTTAACGAGCGTGAAAGGCCACAAGATCGCTCGACAATCTTTTCATGTTTAGAGGGTCTGAAGAGGGCTTAAAATAAGACTCATTACTTCTTTTGGGAGTCCTGAGGGTGAGGTCAAAAATGAATCATGCAAATGAGGCTCAAACTCATAATCAGGAAAAACAACAAGGAATCCCAATCCTATAGTTGTTAGAGACAACATGGACACCATAATGTAACCAGGATCTAGCTAGGGCATCCATGTTATGGTAAACTCTACCACCAACTCACGGCACTTCTAAAGAAGCTATGATGGTTTTGTGTCTCAACCTGATGGGATTGATCCTATGGAAAAGGGATAACGACAACGAGATACAAAAGTCAGGGCAGAAACCTAACCTACATGCTCAAGTTTATCATGTGAGATTTTTCCACGAATCATCAAAAGTGTCCCAAAAAATCCAAAAAACTACCCCGATACCCGATCATACCCCTCCCATGCAACTCCTGAATCACTCTAAATGGTTTTTGGTTTAAATAAAATGATAAGGGAGGCCAAAAAAGTGACAAAAAGAGGCCAAAAAGTCTATAAATAGAAGCTGACAACTCATTATCACCATTGCTGATTTGGAAATTGACTCTAGAGCCAAAAAAAACCCTTTGTCAAAAGTGGTGATTCTGGGAGCTACAGTGGACGAAACAAACTTCTGTTTGGACCAAGTAAGTACAAACTCTCCTATCTTGCAATTTAAATTTTCTTTTGTTTTGGGGGGGCGTCAACCTTTAAAAGGTCAGCCCTAGGTCCACGCGGGTTGTCTGAGGACAGGCCACATGTACATTCGGGCAGAGTAAAAAATACATGCATGTACACGCGACTGTCAGCATTACAACCCATGTGGACCCCCCTTAATGAATAAAAAATGTTGAAAAGCAAGGGCTAACCCTCCTGAACTTTGGTGTTTTGTAGGATGTATGTTCACTGGAGAGAAAGAGAGCATGAGAAAGTTAGTGAGTTGGTCAGGGAAGACCCCAATGTTGTGGCCGTCTTGATGCAATGTGGGTTACTAAAGTTCTTTTTATGTCCTTTTATGTGGGTGTAACCTAGACTACTGAATGCCTTGGTTGATTATTGGCATTCGGATGCAGAGGCTTTCATGTTAGAGGGGCAGTCACTGGTGCCCACCACCGAGGACATATACATTTTGACTGGCCTCTCAAGGAGAGGGGAACCAGTCAACTTTCGTATGTTTCCTTCGGGGCCGCATAACATAGCGAAATTGATAGGCCTTTACTGTGAGGCTGGGACAGACCGATAGAGCTCACAGGTGCCCATAAGCAAGATTACTGACTTATCGCTGCAGGAAATTGTACTGCTCATTGGGTGGATGACTATTTCTGAGGCTCTGCATCAGGCATCCCATGCATAGATGAACTATGTAGTCTAGTGCTTGAATGAAAAAATATTTGACTGGAGCACCACATTGCTAGAGAGTATGAAGAGGCAACTGACATATTGTCGATTGTGGACATAGAGGAACTTTGGGTTCGGGACCGTTCTATTCTCATTCTTCTTTGAGAGAGTTCTGAGCTTTAGTCCTCAAGTAGTGGTACGAGGACATCAGGCCTCTCTTCCTACTATGTGTAGATGGGAAATATTGCTGCCACGACAGGGTGGTGGAAGGACTAACGAGTCCTTCGATAATGATTTATTTTCCTGGCTATCGTGACAAATCCCAGTTATAGAGGATTACCCTTATACAGGGATTGATTTTTCGAGGGATCTTGAGATACCAGTACTTCCTGGTGAGGAGCAAGGAGAGATGGGTAAGTCTCCATCTTTGTAGTAGTTTTTATTTTTTTTGAAGCATATGTAATTTTTATGTCATTTTTTTTATATATCATTTTTTTTTGTTATACCAGAGTATTTGACGGATATGTGTTTGCTGTGTGCAGATGTGGGACCAATGTGAACTGCTGACTATGTGAGGAACAAGTGTCGTCCTCGGCCAAGGGCCGCACTTGCCGCCACCGGGGGACCAGTGGTAGCAGGAGATCTTTGAGCCAGGGAGGTTGAGAGGGTATTGAGACAAGTCGAGCATAACTTTACTGTGCTCACTCGCATGGTCCCTATGGCATAGATTGAGGATATGCCACCATCCATGCAGCCTCATGTAGTGGGGGCACCACGGAAGGGGGTCCTATTATTTCGGCGTTTAGAAAACGTTGTGGATCAGTACAACAGGGCCCACCAACCCTGATCTTAGTTAGACTTTTCATGTGCCACGAGCACTACTTGTATATATTTTTTGAGGGCATAATCCCCTTCACTCGTTATTGGTCATATTTTTGAGGCACTTGTGTCCATCTGTGTACTCTGGTTACTTATGATATTATATATGGATTTTTATGTCTTTTGTGTCTTAAGGATCATTTGTGCAAAAAATGTATTTACATGTTTAAGTGAATGTCCTTTCATATGTGTTCAAGATGCCAATGTAAAATTTGATTAGCTAAAGTATCTGTAACTTGGTTTAATCTCCTAGGAACATGAAACTATGTAATATAATCAAAGTTTCATTCTAAGAGACGTACCCTAAGGAATAGTCGGTGTAAAGTCGGATCATGAACCTGGTAGACTCTATTTAATTGAGACACAACCAGCTGAGCATCGAGATAGACCCGGAGATGAGAGATACCAAATGACAAGGTGTCACGAAGCAACTTAATAACTGCACTATACTCGGCAACATTATTTGTGATGTCACCTAAGCATATACCTCCGGAAGATAATAACTGGCCTCGAGGTGTAAATATTACCCAAGCTGCGGAGGCAAGCCTCCGAGTGTGTCGGCTAGCACCGTCTGCGTACCCAATGAACATCTCAGATTCACTTGACATTTTCCACAGTGATGAAATATAACATCAACGACACGTCCATAACACCAAAAGAAACTAGAAAGTAATAGTATAAAGACTATACATATGTTACAAAAAGTTACCCATGGTGATGTGCCTATGAGTAATACTTCTTGAGGTAGAGCCTATTTCTAGGCTCCTCCAAAGCATTCCCTTCAAATTCAACCAGACAATAAGCACCCTTTTTTAAAACCTCTTTTATGATGAAAGGTTTGAACCACATGGGTTTGAATTTTCCTGCCCCCAGGGGGTCCTTATCTTAGTCATAGACCAGGACAAGGTCGCCCTCAGAGAAAATCCGAGGATGAACGAACCTATCATACTGATACTTGACTTTATGTTTTTGAGCCTTGTTGGCCAGGGCCGCATCACGACACTATTCATTGAGCTTCTCAAGGTATACTAATTGTTCTTCAAGTGGAGAAGTGTCTGGAAATAATTGTACTGCCAACTTTAGGGATGGGATCTGACATTCGATAGGCAAGACTGCTTCCAGCCCGTATACAATTTGAAAACATGAGAAACTGGTTGTAGTCTTAATAGATGTTCACTAGGCCCATAATGCCAAGTATAACATCAAATGCCAATTTGACTTGGCTGAGTTGATTGTTCGCTGTAGGATGGTCTTAAGAGATTTGTTTACAGCTTCCACCTGACCATTTGCTTGGGGGTAGTAGGGTGATGAATGTTCTTGCCGTAACCCAAGATTTGATGTTAACTTGGTCATCATCTGGTTCTAAAAGTGACTGCCATGGTCAGTGACAATCTCCCTCAGGACACTGAACCTTGCTATTATCTGTTTGAATAAAAAGAGAGCCGCGGTTTCTCCACCATCCTTAAACGTTGGCATAGCTTCAACCCACTTCGTGAAGTAGTCTATAGCTACGATGATATAGCGGTGCCCCCTTTCTGAAGGAGTGTCGCATGTAGTGTAATCAATCCCCCACTTGGTGAAGGGACCAACTGTGACGATAGGAAACATGGGAGTGGGGTGTGACCTCATCTTCCGAGAAAAAATTTGGCATGGGTGGCACTTCCTGACTGATTCGATACAATCTTTGATTAGTGTTGGCTAGAAGTAACCTGCTCGTAGAATCTTTTGGGCTATTTCCAACCTAGACAGATGAAATCCACATGCTCCGGTATGGCAATCATTAAGCACAATAACTTCTTGCTCGTGAGTGAGACATCAACACAGGATGCAGTCTACCCCTCTCAGATACAATGTATCATTGAGTATGAGATAATTCTTAGCCTGATGGTGTATACGTAGATGCTCATCACGAGAAGCAGAGGTGGGGAACTTCAAAGTATGGAGATAGATAAGTATATCTCCATACCAGGGATCCAAATATGTGATCAAAAACATATCTCCCATGATAGGTGATTCTTCAGGCACAACGTCACCTGACTCTACCGGAAGTTCCAAAATAAGTTCCGCGAAGACCAGTGACTTTTTGGATTTTGCTGAAATGAAATCTAAGTCAAACTCTTGGAGGATGACTATCCATCTACTAATATTTATTCCTATTACCCGTCATGTCAACATGTACTGGAATGGATTCACAACAACAATGACAGTGGTCTTGCGAAATAGAACATAATGACAAAACTGTTGAATAGCATGAACTGCTGCCAACACAAGTTTTTCGATGTGAGAATAATTGAGTTCCGGTCCTATGAGGCCTCGACTCAGGTAATAGATCACGTATTATGAGAACAAGTCATCCTCCTAAACTAAAACCATGCCAATGGTTGACTCTGCTATAGCCAGATATAATAAGAAGTCTTTGTTATAGTTAGGTGGCCGGAGCAGAGGGGCAGTTGTGAGGGCATGTTTTAATGTGGTGAAAGAGAGTTGAGCGGCATTGTCCCAATAGAAAGGAATGTCTTTCTTCAGTAAGCACATAAAACCCTTAGTGATCTCGGCATAGTTGGTGATGAAGTGCCTTAAAAAATTTTCCTTGCCTTGTAGACTATGAAGTTGAAGGATTGTGCATGGAGGAGGCAACTGAATTATTGCCTCAACCTTGAGAGGATCAACCATGATCCCTGTCATTGATACGATGAAACCTAACAAACATCCTGATGTTACATAGAAGCTACACTTGTTTGGATTCAAGCGAATCTAAAAGTAGTGACAACGCTCAAAGATAAGTCAGAGGTGTGTGGGATGATCCATTCTCTTGTGAGATCGAGATGCTAAATCATCTAAATTGTCCTCGACTATATGCTTGAGGTCATGGAAAGCAAAAGACATGGCCCACTGAAAGGTTGCTCCAACATTTTTAAGACCAAAAGGCATCTTATGATACGCGAATGTGCCCCATGGATAGATGAATGTCGTTTTGTGTTGGTCTTTGGGTTTGATTTGTATTTGATTATATCCCGAAAAACTGTCCATGAAAGACAAGGTGTCGCAACTGGCACATTCATCAATGATTTGGTCGATGAATGGTGTGGGAAAATTATCTTTTGGATAGGCCTTGTTCAAATCAAGGAAGTCTGTACATACATGAATCGTGCCTTGTTTTTTATTGACCGGCACAGGATTTGACACCCATTGGGTCAAATGGATAGGATAGATAAAACCAGATTTTAGCAATTTCTCAACCTCAACCTTAATGGCTACTACATTCCTAGGATTAACTGGACGAATTTTCTGCCGAACAGGCTTGGCATAGGGATAAGTTGTGATTTCATGTTCAACTATTTTTGGATCGATGCCTGTCATTTCCTCGTAAGACCAATAAAAAACGTCGCGGAATTATTTAAAAAGATATGTAAAGAGTTGAATCTCTCTGGAAGAGCAATCAACTCCGACGAAAACATTCTCCATGACGCCAGGGTTTTGGGAGATATTGATCAGTAAGGTTTCAGTGATAGTTGCCATATTACCCTCAGCATAAACCTCATGTGTAGATAAGGGATTAATAGGAAAAGACCTATCTCCCGTCATAGTCAAGGTGAATTTTACGGCTTCAATTCTGCTTAACTCTGGGAGGAAGTGTGATCTGTGATGAAGATCTTCCCAGGGTTTGTCTGGACTAGTCATTACTTCAATTACTACTTCATCAGAGGGAAAGACTAAGTCTAATGAATCAATGTCACCGAGAGAACCCTCAGCCCAAATAGGCTCTAGAAGTGGATCAAACTCTTATGTAGGAGTTGGATCAGTGTTGGCTGAATCTTGCTAGACTAAAGAGTATGCTACTTTATCTACAAACAAGGGCATGGACATGCTTGGGTGCCCTGTCCCATCCATCATGGCCGATGGGGAAGGAAGTATCCACAAATCGTTGAAGTAAGTCATGTGGAATGACGAAACTTGAAAAATATCAAACTTATGGTGATTGGATATAAACTTGATATTGCCTTGAGGGGGCGGGTAATCAAAGGTACCCATCAAACATGGGCACAAACCAACCCCTACATTGACCATGCCTAGTTGAGGATTATCAATCACTGGGACCGTGGATGCCCCCAATGAAGGGTCAGGTCTAGAGAAAGACAATTGATTGATGGTCATAATTTGGCCTTCATGTGGAAACAACAAGACTTGAAAAAATGTAGCAACCATAGCTTGCATGGCATAAGTCCAACTCCTTCCTAACAAGAAGTTATAGTCGAGGGGCGTGTCGAATACTTCTACTTCGACACACATGGTCTTCCCTCCTAACTGCATGGGGAAAGAGGGAATGATACCATGTGGTCGGAACGAACGATCGTCGAAAGAAGTGAGGAGAGTAGGTGATGGAGACAATACATACTAGCCAATGGCCTTCCAACATGCCAACAACATAACGCATGTCGAGGCACCCTCATCAGCCACTGTACGAAAGATATTTCGAGTAAAATTTTTTCGTGGCATAAGATGATACTATCTGAAATGCTACGTAGTAAGGTAGATGAGGTTTTAAGTTGGTTGTATCCAACATGATTGTACCTGGATTACAAGTCTCGATAGATCCTAAAGAGGTTAACAAGGTTTTCCTCTAGGAAGGGTAGCTTTGGAGGACTTCCAAAGTGGACATCGCACAAGGGGTTTGTGATAAATCTTCCACCATAGAATAGTTCTGGGTGGCCCTTGCTTTTGGGTTGTGAGAAGCTTTTTTGAATGTGCCTTTTGGGATGCGTGTCATTGTTTCACCCAACATCTTCTCAATCTGTAGAGGAAGATATGGGAGTTCAGCTTCTTTTCCCTTCTTAGAAGTGCTTGGTTTACTATAGTCATGCGCTCTAGTCGATATAAAAGTACCACCCTTCACCATATATACATTCATGGATGCGAGGTTGTTCGAATATGGAGAGGGTCCTTGGCTGGCCCCTTCTTTGCTTGCAAAGGATTGTGTTAGATTTTGTCCATGCTGAAATGGATTGGTTAAAATAACAGCCTGTTGCTGTGTCACAAACTTTTGGGCTTCTACAAGCCGAGGAAATAGGTGGGTCAGGTGGTATTCCATGCACAAGTTGCATGGATACCTCGCCTTCCGTTTCTCAGTGTTGTCCCCACCAGCATTATCGGTAGGTTTTTTATCCCCTTTACCCTTCCTTCGTTGTTTTTTCTTTCCTTCAGGATGCTGGGTGGCCTTTGGATTAGTTGATTGCACTGTGTGTACATCTGACGTTTTGGTAGGGGGAGTAGCCAAAGCAGTAGTTTGGCTGGCCATTGTGTGTTGTATAGACAACTGTTGCAATTACTTCACTAGTTTCTCAACAGGCTTTGTTTGTGCTAAACTAACAATACCATTGGCTTGTGGTCTAGCTCTCTATTTGGTTTAATAAAGTATTGAGCGTGGCGCATCTGGAAAGATCTCATATAATAAACTGGACTGAGAATAGATTAGCTCAATCTGTTGAGCTCTCATGATGGCATCTTGTTCGGAGAATACTCCCGATGTCGCGACATCTTTGGATAACTGTGGGACCAAAGACTTAAGGAAACACACGAGTAGGAATGCTGGTGGGACTGGCACCTTAATTAAACTCTTTTAGCATCTCCATTCTCGGATGTGATCAGAGATATGGTCCTCTTTTGTCTGTGAGAAATTGGCCAACAATTATGTGCCAGCATCATATCTCATAGCTAATTGAAAATGGTTTAGGAAAGCCATCGCCAATTCGCCGAAGGAAGAGTATCTTGAGAAATCAATCTCAATGTACCATTTTGCAGCACTCCCAATGAGAGTATGTTGAAACAATTGCAACTGTATGGAGTCATCTTTCAATGAGTTAGAGGAGCACCAAAGATGGAAGGTAGTCACATGATCTCCTAGATCTTCGTTAGGATTGGCTTTGAACTTTGGGATGTCTGAAGGAAAATTCATCGGCATAAGAGGCCAATGTGGATCATGATAGATAGGGTCATTCAAAAACCTTGTCAAGTCTGGAAAATGCAAGGTTTCCAGGAAGGGAAGTTTAGCTTGTTGGTGATAACCTGGGAAAAAGGGACCTGGAGTTTGATTGGCACCAGGTTGTTAGGAAAAGTTCGACTGCTGGCCTAGGTTCTGGTAAAAACCATGGCCATGACCAACGCATGGATTCTGCGTNGCGTGTGAGGAGCCATCATTAACTGATTCGCAAAATAGGACATAGATGGTTGGGTATGCATTACATTCGAAGGACTTTGGGAAGGGTTGCCCCATGCCGGTCCCATGGGGATAGGCATAGTACTTTGTCTGGGGTTCCATTGATTGTGAAAAGAATTACCCCAGATCGAGATTCCTGATGAGAGAATAGATCTCTGCCAAGAATTCCAAGGCCCTGATGTAGAAGAAGTTCCTGGGTGTGCCCCTTGTGTAGGAATAGTACCCTGCATAGGAATAGGTTGTCTGAAACCGGGATGCCCCCTAGTCGGGAAAGCAGCGGATGAGAAGGCATTGTTACCAAACGCACCGAACAAAGAAAATGGTGTCGAACCTACCAACATATTATGTGAAGGTGGTCCTTGACTCCTTGCTCCAAATAAACTATGGTGTGCAGGCAGCTCGACGAATGGCTGGTGTGTACCATCGAGCGAAGGGGACGAAGGAGGGATATGACCTCCTCTGTAAGGGAAAGCATTAAAGAGAGTGGAAGTGCCCCCCATGTGGCCTTGTAGAGGATCATTAGAGCTCCCTGCCCCCAGACCTGAAGTCTGTGAAGTGGAGTAGGAAAGTATAGGACTTGTACCTGAACTAGGCATCCCGTATGAGAACGGAGGGCCTGTCGCACATGGTGTGAAAGGGGTTGTGGCCACTGCCAGAGACAGGATCATACCATTGTACAAAGTAGAGGCAGTTGAGAACATGGTGGATTAGACTGGTGATGGTGGGTTAGGAGGTGGAAACTCTCTTGTGGTGACAATCATAGTGGGAATTGAAGAATTCCCAGAAGGAGTACCAAAATTTGTTTCCATTGTTGCCTGCGACACTGTCTGGCACTCGTAAAGGTGAATCGGTACGATGATGGGTACCAAGAGATCAGTGGTTGGGGTGTCAACTGGGCCAAGAGATTTCACTCTGAGGTCCAAAATAGTCGATTCCTCCAGATGTTGGTCAGGCACAATTTCTTGTGACCCGGTTGCTTCAAAAGACCATTGTTGGTCTAGCTTTCGCCTTAGTGGTGGCAAGGATGGCTCAAGTGTAACTGGCGATAGGCCCAGAAGCCTTCGTGACCAACAGAGCTCATGATCCTCCACTATGCAAGAAGATCAAAGAAACCCTAGGGTGTTCTATTCGTTCAAAAACAACACACACTAAAAAAGTCCCTATAAGATAAGACAGGAAAACACTAAATTAATTGGAAGAACAGTTACAACAACCAACACTAGAGAAACTTACCGGTGCAGGTGAAACTCAAAAATGGAAGCATCCTCTGGGTATACTTTGCAAATCCTGGTCCGATGTTTGTCCTAGGTACCGCGGTATACCCCCGTAGTCACCTGTGTATGTCCCTAAAAAATATAGGCAACTAGGTTTCCAGCACGCGAATAGTCACCCGACAGGTATAGTTGAAATTCCGGTAGACCACAATGAGCAGGGTATTGAGCCTGAAACCTGTCAAGGGTATCGAGAGCAAGTGGTCTGGAAGACAACTGAGGACCTCAAATGGATTGAAGACCCTCAAAGCTCCGTGGAAAATGCAATCGACGGAATCCCAAGAGAAGCCCTCTATACGTGTTCTCCACTACAATTGGTCTAGCTTTGGAGGGGTTATCTACTCTACCTTTCCGCACGTGACCTCGTGTTTATCCCCTGTGCTAGAGGGGGGTCCCAGATAACTTTCACGATACTGGACTTGGACACTCCCTAACTCAGACTCCAATGTTTGATTTTTAATGGCCTTGAAGAGTTTCCTCTCCAACCTAATTCAAGGCCCTAATCCTGAACTAATTGGTTAACCCTACAAACATAAAATTCTAATGAATTTTAGATTTAGCGTTAATTTTATGGCTTGTGTTATGTCAAAGGTTATGAAATTGAAACTAGTGATGTTTGAAAGACGAAAGTAAAAAGTAACAGAAAGCTGGAAATAAAAACCTTCACTTAACGCAAACTTTAAACAACTTTTCAAATTTAAAAAAATTTCTAAGATGTTTGAACAACAAACTCAAAGTAGGATTTCACTCGACTACAAGCTACTTACGATCTAAGTAAAATGCCAAAAACTTATGAAAGAAAAGACTTTTCCCTGGTTACTAATGCAAAACAACACTTTTCAACCAAACAAAGAAATAAAAGGATTTTTTTTTGAATCCTCACAGAGCAAAAAGGAAAAATATCAACAAGTCAAAACCAAGAAAAACTTCTGGCCTAAGCACAGATCGCAAGGAATCTCTTTAAAAATCACACACCAACAACTTAAAAATGGACTCTCACACTTGTCTAAAAACCCTTCAAAAGAAAATTTTCATGAAAACTTCTAAATGAAAAAGAAAGCTATGGCTGAGATAAAACCTAAGCTACAGACTGCTATGAAAGAGACTCAAAAACTTGAGAGGTATAAATCTTGTCAAGGGAAAGGATGACTGCCTCACCTTCAACAAAAACTATCCTCTACAAGCACATTGCTGACAGTTCAACAATAAGCATGTGCACGTGAGCTGTGTAGAGTCAGAGAGCGTGTACACATGTGATGGCCTTATACAGGCCACATGTATCTCTAAAAATCTGAGACAAATAAAAGACAACAATCTAAACCAGGAAGAGACCACTGATACTGAGAACCTAAGTTATAGACTGCAAACAACAAAGACTAGAAAGAGTTCCAGAAAACCCCCGAGAATGATTAATTCTGACAGGGAAGAGGATGACTGCCTCAAAATTTTTATGGAATCATACACGCTATTTTTACTTCTTCAGCTAGCATTTACATGCAGGTTGTAAGAATGTAGGGTGTGGGTACACACGTGCAGACCTTATACAGGCTGCATGTACCTCTGTGGGTCTCGAAAATAAAAATAAAAAATTACAGTCCAACAAAGAAACATAGATGACTGGTATGGAAGACCAGAATCTCTGTTAGCTCAGACTTTGCAGAAACTTCAAAAACATGAAATGAAACCAGTTCTTAAAATACCCAAAAATATTCCCAGAAACCCTAGAGACTTCCCCAGTATGGTCACCAATTCTGTTGTGGTGGGAAATACCCCTACAGACTAGCATTTAGGGTTATATTATGCATGCAAATAAGCCCAAAATAATCCTACTTTCTACCATTGTCCCAGACCTAATCCCCATTTCTTTCAAGAAAATACATGGTTAGACGAACATACCTTGTTTCAGGCATTCGATGTTGATCCTTCTTCATGCTTGATCACTTGTTAGCAGCTCTCCTCCCAAGGCTGACCTGCATACAAAACAAGCGACAAACTATACATGCATTTTACCTACAAATTAATGGGTTAGAGATTCAAACATATATTCAATAAACTATGAAGAACTCATATAGTGGGACGGGAAAATCATTTCCTTATTAATTTTAATGAATCAACTTACAATGTCGAGACTGGCCACCGCTCCGTGAACCTGATTCTCGGCTCCTCTTCAAATGTCCTCCAATTTCTTTGCTCTGTATCTCTCCTTGCACAAGTATGGCTAAAGGGCTGGGACAATGGGAATGTGCAATTGGGTAGAGTTTCTTTACTATCATTATCCTCTTCCAAATGGGACCCCTACCCCATCTTTTATAGGATAGAAGAAGCTAGGTATTTGGTTGAACCCTTGGCCATGCATGGCTGGAAGGTTTAGTTAACTCACCCAAAGCTGTGTGTTTTGTCGACAACTTTCTTTTTTCATGCTTTTGTAGGTACATGTGGGCTATTTTAGGTCAGCTAGCATGTACGCACGTGCAGTAATGGAGTAGGGCATGCGGGCCTTTATAAAAGAGGTTTTTTAGAAGAGTTGTTCAGTAGTGTTTTGGAAAAGAAGGAATGAGATGGCCTAATGTCAGGTAAACATGTTTGGTGCAAATTAGGGTTATAATAGTGAGATACATTATTCGTACACTTCTTGTTTTATTGGTATATGGTGTATGGTTGTTGTGTTAATGATACACCATTGATATTGATACATTATTGATATATACACTTGGCATATGCTAGTACATGCATAGGAGACATCTCTTAGTGGTGATGTTACTTGGTTGAGATACACTCTTGGTATTACTTGTTCAACATATGTTATGGTACATGGTATAGTGTAGGTTTGATGCTTGATATGGTATATGAGATACATTTAATGGTTGGCACATGGTATGGTATAAGGTAGAGGTATTTATGTTCATGGTTGATGTACATGGTTGATTTTCATGGTTGGCATATGGTATGGTATAAAGTACAGGTACATGGTTGGTACATGGTTTATGATACAGGTTGATGTATGGTACAGGTTTGGTACATGATTGATGCACTTGTTTTGGTACATAGTTGATACACTTTTTATGGTACATGGTTGATGCACTTGACGGTACAGGTTTTGGTACAGGTTTATGCATGGTACAGGTTGGTACATGGTTGAGGCACATATCTTGTGATGGTATGTAGTGATGTTGGATCATGCTTGGTTGAGGCATGTGTTTGTTAGACATATAGTTGAGATGTGTCTTTGATATATGATCCATGTGAGAGGATCTGGTTGAGTATCAATGACAATGGCAGTGACAGTGACAGTATCAGTGACAGTGGAAATGACAGTGAGAAATGACAGTGACAGTATCAATGACAGTGGTAGTGATAATGACAGTAATAGTGACGGTGGCACAGACATAAATAGTGACAGATTTGTAACAGAGTTTGTGATAGTGGCAGAGTCTTTGACAGTTGGTCTACATTTATATCACAAGGTGGTAGGACGGGGCAAGGAAATGGGGTTGTATCCTCCTTCTGGTTGGATCCAGAGAATTAGGTAGTTGGAGCTTACTTCAGGTTGGAGCCTAAGAACTAGGTGGTTGTAGCCACCTTCTGGTTGGAGCTCGAGAACCTAGGGGGTTGTAGCCTCCTTTTGGTTAGAACTAGAGAATCAGGGACTTGTAGCTTCCTTCAAGTTGGAGCCTGAGAACAGGGGGTTGGAGCCTCCTTCTAGTTGTAGTTGGAGAATTGGGAAGTTGGTGCTTCCTATGAATGAATTCTTGATATATATAAGAAAGAATTATGTGGTTTTCTCCCATTTGGGTTTCCACGTAAATATTGGTGTATTGTGTTCTTGATGTGATGTTGATGTGAGGATACTTATGTTTACATGATTATGATATATTTATTGGATACATTCATAGATGATACATTGATGATATACTGCTAAGCACTATTGGTAAAGATAAATAATATATACTATGGTTAAAAGTCGAACAATTGCTCATTATTGATTCATGCCCCCTCTTAGTAATCCAACATACTATTGAATCGTCAATATGACTAGGGTGGGTAAATTGACTTGGGAGACTTCCAGGGGACTTAATTTTCTCAATACATACATTCTCAAGGTAAAGAGATTCATTTTGGGAAATACATTTTTTTTTCTTCTAACTATTGTCATTTATTGTAGAATGTAGGATCTCTTGTTTAAAATACCATGTGTTACTGCAAATTTATAGTGAGTTTTATTTCATGATGTCATAGCCTATAGGGAACACAAGCCTACTCTTGCATATCAAAATAATAAATTTAGGTTTCCAACCTAGCCTATGTTGGTAGGGTTTCTTAAGCAAAGTCAGAGTCCAATGGGGTTCTGTAGTAGTAAATAAATCTACATTGATTGTGAGCTGGAAAATCTCTCGAATTAAAATAGGTTTTTGTTTATTAGGAACTCACATTTTCATGATGTCTTGGGAAGATTAAAATAGTTTCTATGAATTTTGTATCATCACTATCTATTTGTTAATGATTTTACTCATGAAAATGTCAGTGATCCCAATCTATTTGTGAATGATTTTTGTAGATTTTAACCTTGTACAATATTTTACTGCAAACAAGTTTTCAATAAAAGAAAATAAAAGATACAATGGAAAATACACACATTACACAAATATTTTTCCCTTGGAAACCCGAACCGGGAAAACCAACATATTATATATTCATTCATAGTGATACATTGTTTACAATACAATATACATGTAAGAGCCAGTGGCATACAAAACCCTAACCCAATGACCTGGATTAGTCAACAACCCTAATTCCTTAAACGAAAATAGAAAACCATCGGCAAAAACTATGTGCTGAAAAACCTCCCAACGATGGACACAAAAATCAAGGTGACACAAAAAACAATGCAAAAATGTGGCACATTATCCGATGCAAAAACAAAATTCCTAGTGATCCTGGGCACTGTCCAAATCACCCTCCTCAAAAGGATTCAATAAAACCACTTGCAATGGATGTGAGCAGTAAAATCCCAATAATCTATCATTGTGTGTTGTGAAGAGAGGGCAGGCCCTACGTCTAAGGATGTCAGTGTTGGTTAGACTTCAGTCCTTCTATTAGTCTTTGGCTGACCAAGGTTCAAATCTACTATGGTTTCCAACAAAACCCTCCTAAAACTATCATCCCTCCTGGTAAACCAGAAGGAAACACAATGCACAAGATGCATTGAGTAGTCTCACCCAAGAGAGTTCTTATGGGTGGCTACAATGCTCAAGTGCTTGTAGCCTAGGAATGAGTGGGGATATAGAATTAACCTCTGTGATCTTCATTTATTTTATCTAACATTCAACTTATCTGGATTAATCTATCATTATTACTCATGCATGTAAATTAACATATCTAACTAAGTCATCCATACATGTTTCTAACATCTAATCATTAACATCAAAGGAGATACACAACATTCAATCACATAACGCATGATCTACCATGGTTCACCCCTCCTAGGATACGTCCATAAATATTTGGTTGCTCTGCTCTCTTATTATTATGTTTCCAAAATCACAACTCCTCGCTCATTACAACTCTTCATCAGAACAGGTCGATATCTACAATGAGGTGGACTAGATCACACCAGGCTCCTCGACCTATGATCTAACCCTCAAGATATACCTTGTTTTCTCTCCTCAGCTCAAAAAATTACAACATAGATCGGAGTCATCATAGTAACAATGACCAAAAACATGACCTCTGACTCTCGACCAAAGAACCCAAACCTCGAACTAGACCTCCTAGGTGCCTATTTATACATGTTTTTGGCCTACCAAACATTACATATTCTTACCAAAACCCTAACCCTTGCATGGTTATGTATTATTGCATGTGTGCCTCACATGATTTCCTCCTCTTCTTGTGTGTGTTTCTTTTCCTGCCAGTTGTCTTTTCCTTCCTTATGCATTATTCTCCAAAATTATTCTTTATTCCAAAATGGGCCTACGCCCAACAGGCCCCCAACACTAATAGGTGGCTCGTCCTAAGCCACCTAGGCACTATGTGCCCCTTTGAAAACATCTTCTAAACTGTGGAGCTTGTTTGTCAGTCCATTTCCTCGTGTCTGGACTTGCACGGCCTTTTTTGTAAGAGATTTTAAGTTCTACACTATGACTTCCTCCTGAACCATGGTTGTGCATTCCACCTATGTCTGTGCCATGTTCTTCTTCTCTGTGTCCAACTGTGCAATCATATCTGTTGCTTTCTCTTGGAGGGGTTCCATCTATGCCTATCTCTCCTATTTGTGTGCCTACGTTGTCTTTAGTTCAACCTCTAATCTCTTTATCTCCTACGTTCCTTTTAAATGCTCAATGATGCTCATCGTCTTCTACCTCTACTTGAGGTCTTGGATTTTGGCACTGATCCTATCTTCCTATTGGTCCCACTGCTGGACCTGCTCATCTTACTCCAATGCTTTCTAAAGTTGTGTTGTTCTGTCAAACAATTCTACTACTGTGTTAACTTGTTTCTCCAACTCTTCTAGTTGGAGTGAAACTTCTTCTTTCCTCTACTCCCTAACCTCTGGTGGAGTCGTCGTAGTCAACCTTTCCTTGAGTTCCTCAATCTGCTTCCTGTATTGGTCAATAGTTTCGGCAATATGATTGAGTTTTTCCTTCGTAGTTGGACTCTTAGCCTACACATTGTACGGAAGGTGGTTGTATATTGTTGTCACCCCCTGTTCAATTTTATCTATGTGCTCTTTTTATACTTTGGTCTCAAACTTTACTTGTTAGAGCATGAGCTCCAATTCTTCCTTGTTAGTTTTTGTTTCCTACAATTCTTCTGCATCTGTCCTTGCGCATGACTACACCTACTGCATGATGTTGACTTGGAGTCTATACAACACATTTGTTGGTATCTTAGTCAATACCATGTCAACCTACGCTACATATTTCAGTGGTGTTTGTGCTGGGGTTTCATCCATCTGCAACATGTCACTAGTAACATTGAATGTTGGACTCCCTTGCGCAGCTGTGTGAATCGTGTGTTCGGTTTGTGGAGTAGTCCTTATCTCCTCTATTGTTTCTCCTTCGAGAACGGATGTTGTTCCCCTTTTCTACCTCTGTGCGGTCCTAATTTTCTTGAGGACCTTTATTATTCCATCCATGTCGTCTTGTATCTACCCATTTTAATTCTTTTCTTCTTCAAAGTCTTCTATGACATGGTCTTACACCTTCTTAGCCACAAGATCAACATCTTGCTCTATGATTGTATATTCAGACAACTCTTCGTGTGCCTTCATCTTCTTGCATGTTCCTCCTGACTGAGAAATCCGTCGCTTAGGTAGCCCTAGTTCTTGGGGGGTAGACGTTGAGGGGGTTCCCTGTGTTCCTATAGCCCCTGCTCCTTTCTCTTTTTGTTGTGAGGTAGTGTCCTTCTTTCATTCCTACGCATCCTTTTTTCTGACTGTGTGTCCTTCGTTTCTACACCCCCCTTCTTTTGTTGCACTAAATTTTGTGTTGGTTTCATATTTTTGGGTGCAAATTTGTCTTCAATAGGTGTCTTAGTTTGTTCTGCATCCACCTCCATGCCCTTAGGTATCTCCTGATATAAGACTGGGATCTTCTAGTCATCGGGCAATATCTACGTCTTCCTCCGTGATGCAATATCTCATTTGGAGCCACTCCTTTCCTAGATCCCTGCGCACTTGGATCCACATGTTGTTCTTAGACGCATTGAATTTGGTGATGTCCTTAAACTGTGCGATTGCCTCTAGATTTATTCTCCAAGTGTTGGTGATACTCTCTTGGATCTCTGCAAAGTACCTAGGAAAGGTACACGTGTTTGTTATTATGTGCTTGGTGTCGAAGTTTCTCCCTAATGATGTGTATTGAGCTGCACGATACCAACCTATTCGACTGCAAAAGTATGAATATGGGGGTTCTCTCCACCCCATCTGCGCGATCAACATGAGTATCCATGAGTAGTGGAAATATATGATGAGGTCTTGCACATATTTTCAGTCCTCCATGAATAATTTCAACAGGTAAGGGTTCCAGCTGAGCGACATGCCATTTTCACACAGCGCTGCAGCTGCAATGACCGCGGAAGGGAATTCTTCCTTGTGACACTTTCACAATATTTTGTAGGCCATGAGATTAGTGGCCATCCATGTCATGACGTCGCTAATCCTCTTGATGATTATACCACACAACCCCCTCTCTGTGCCATATGTTCTTTTCATTTCTTGTGCCAACACCTTCTCCTTGGTTTTGTCGTTGAGGTACTGCATGGGGTTCTCCCCCATTGATGAAATTCATATGATATTTGTGATTAGATCCACATCTATGGAGACAAGATGCTCCATAAAGAGGAATCCTCCATGGAGAACCATTATCAACTTCTTGATGTAGTTGCTCAACTCTTCCCCCCTCCTAAAGCGGGGAATCTCCAGTAGGTGGAGGATCCTAGTGTTTTCTAGGCCAACTTACCATGGCTTTGGTTATAGGACAGGGTCTCCAAATGATCATATCCCTATTCTATCCAAATGGACCTGTTGCGCAAATTCAGAGAATTTTCCCTCGTCAGCCACATCATGGTCTGGGTACCTCAGTTTCTCCATGCAACCTAGAAGTGTTGGCGTGGTTTTCACTCCTTCTGGAATGCACAGGAGCACAATTGTTGCATCCACCTGCCAGCGCAGAGACTACACCATACGATGTTTTCCCTTCCGCCTTGGATGTTGACTAGAGGACCCTGCCTCCATCTATATCCTTTCTATATCAGAGTCTAGTTGGCTAGTGATATCCTCTACCTCACCCTCCTGTTGTTGTGTGGTTTCAACTACGGTGTTTTTGGGTACTGTCACCTTTGTTTGTGCAGTAGCTTGGCCATTTACCTATGGGGCCCCTTCGGTCATCATGGTTTCGGATGGGTTTCCTGTATTGTGCGTGGGGTGTCCCTGCCCGTTGTTGGCTGGGTCAACTTCCATGGCCGATGCGGTTGGACCCTACATTTCCTCCACCACTAGCGTAGGGTCTATGGGATCTTCAACAATGATGAAATTGCATCGACATCGATGAATTCCTCGGGCTGTCTAGTTTCTAGTTCGAGCTCTGCTACCTCCCATGGTGCCCTACTACTCTATGTTTTCCTCCCTGCCTGGTTCAACGCACCTATTTTTGGTGGTGCCATCGTGGGTAGTGATTGCTTTTCGTTGACTAACTCTTCACTGGTTCACCCTGTGTCAATTCACTTCGGCTCTGCGTGCTCTATCTCTCTGCAATTTCACAATTTCACAATGGGTCTTATGTTTCCTGCGTTCCCCTTTATATAGGCCAGTCGTGAATCTTCTTGGAGAAGCTTCCCCAACATTGATTAATTTAATGGCACTTTATTCATACTTTTGCATTGAACTTCATAATTACTGCTAGTTGGTGCCTTTATCGTAACCACAATTTTTCAAATTTCCTCCTCTTTCCCATAATTGTTGCCATCTTGTGCATTTTCTTCATAACTGCCATTTTTCAAATTCCACCTTTTCTGACCGTTGAGCATTTTTCCAGTGCATTGAGTTTTCCAAGTGAGGGTATGTCGTTTAATCGTTGCACGTGGACTTTTTCTTGTCTTCACGCTAAGTCCATTTTTTCTACGCGTTGTCTTTTGATGTCTGGCGCGGTATCTCCATTGTTGTTATTGTTACGAGGGAAAAACTCTCTATGGCTAGGGTAAACCACAACAGAAAGGTATGACTATAGAAATCAACTCAATTCCAACATATGTTATATAAATTAATGTGCAATATCAGAAAGAGGCCTACCTTGATCCAATGTTTGATGATGTTCCACCGTTGAGCACTTCGACCCAAAGCTTTATACCTGCAACAGGTTTCCAACAAACAAGTAGAGAAAGCATATAGTGATAATATAAAGGGGTTAACACATTAGATATCATAATCCATTAATAAACATAACAAACATGCCCATGGATAATAATCATATATTTGCATGATACCAATTGGATGGGAAAGGAGTATTTCTATTAATAAATGTTCAGTAGAAGCGAAAAAATTACAGACTTCCATGTCGGCACAGTTTGAAATTGAGAAACCAATTTCCTTTCAGCTGGGTCTCCACCACTTCAATCCTCCATCAAAGGCAAGCTCATAGAAGGGAGACAATGAGGTTCTCTCAACAATAATGGAAGAGCTTGGGGGCTGAAAACTGTGTTCAGACTTGAGGGACAAAAGGATGCAAACTCAATGTGAAGTAATTTCTCTAGAGTAACTTTTCTCTCAAAGTTGAATGATTTCTCCTCTTTTCCATAGGTTGGAATTGGCTCATTTATAGCCTTCAAATGGAACTGAAGGGCCAAGTCAGAACATTTCTAGTATATGGAAGGCCAAGGATCAGAGATCTCCTATTGTGAAATGGAAACCCGACTTCATTTTGTATTTTCTAGCACAAATCCCGATATACGTGGGCTGTAGTGGAGAAACCTACGTATACGCATTCTGTATAGTATATAGGGAGCGTATATGTGGAAAATTACTTATTTTTAGCTCTAGAATCATGAAAAAGGGATGACAAGTCTACATAGGGAAATGGAAAAAATCCCTTTGTGCATGATTGCAATGGTGAGGCAAATCTTGCTATAACAGATGCCCCCTAATGTGTGAGATCAAAGGAGTATCTACAATGGCCAAAATACATTATAAACAACCCAGAAGTGGAGTGATGGGAACCCAACTAGAAAGACTAGTTTCTCATTACATTCTGCATTGACTTTACATACATGGCTACCCATAGAATACAATGCAGAACCATGTGGAAAATATACCAAATAAGTGTCCATGGCCATGAATAGGAAAATATACAAATGCAGTTATATGCCACAAGCTATCATAGTTACGAACAAGGCCCAGTAGTACCAGTCTCAAAACCAATCTGAAGATATCGGTATACAATAGCATACAATCTGATCTCCCATGAGTACTGAAGTCAAAAGAGGTATTGGTCCAATGAAAAGGAAGCAACATCTCAGGAAAGCTACAGCCACATAGTGATGTCTTCAAGTCTTCTACACTATCCGCCAAAGGTGCAAATCTACATCATGTGAATAAAGAAGTTGAGTTCGAACACAATGAGACATCGTTTGATTACCAGTCATTGAGGTATACTGTTAACAAACGTGAGACAACCTACCGATAATGAAAGTAGGTATAAAGGAACCAAGTACATTCCTACAAGTGCAAATACAGGAGTTGGTGTCAAACACCTGAGGAATCCATTGATCAGGAGAAATTGATGTATTCCCATCTGTCAATGGCGAGAGAGCCTACCACTAATGACTGCAAGCCTCAAGGTACTCATAAAACTCTAGGTCCCATATCCAGAATAAATGATATGGAGTCGATGGACAAAGACTCACTAAAAGGAGAGAATTAAGGCATCTCTCATCAATCACCATGAGGAACAAAGAAGGAGCTTCACGATTTGGTGGAAATCGGACAAAGAACATGTTCATGAACCAATGACCCTGTGCATCTTTGGTGTGAACCAAATGCAAGAGGTACACGAAACAAACCCTCTGAATAGCAACCAATGATGAAAACTATTGACAAAGGCAAGGAAACCACCAATAAGGCTAATGACATCCAAGACACTGCACGAATCCCAAAGTGTGAATAGATCTCTTACCGTCAAACACAAGGGAAACCACCCAGTCAACGAACAATGATGAAATGTCGATTGTTGGTTTCAAGGTTACCTACCAATGATGAAAGTAGGGCTAGGGTGCATGATAAAACCAAAGTATCATGTGACTCTGAGACAAACTAAGGGTATGGCCGACATGCAAAGTCAAGAATTCTGAGGAGTGGCCGACACAGGTTGATAGACTTCCTTTTAACAAGAGCATGAGACATATGGTAGATACCGGCAGCATAGGGTCAATGATATAACCATGAGATGCAGGAGGCATCAATAATGTTCTCCATAGGGACTGGAAGAATAACCAATCGGTAGAGAAAACTCTGTAACGAGATCAACTTCCTAAGGCCATGCTAAACCCAAAATTATGTTGACACAAGGACTCAATAACTTTGTGCTCTGTTCAAAGGCAACATGACTATTTCCAAATATAATATAGTACTCCCTTTCCACCCGTATTTTTTTGTTTTTTCATAACAAATGAATGCTATGATACAGAGGAGGAAACGAGTGTCACAAGTAAGCAAAACTAGTTCCAGCAGTGGAACATACCTATGCTCAATGCAAGGAAATGCATGCAGGAGATGGACACTCGAGGTGATGTTCCCTCCTGGGTATAGGGTGTCAAATTACGAAGGATGTAAACAAGGCTCTACTTAGTTGAAGATGCAAAACTGCTTAGGCAACGGTTTGTAACACAAAGTGAGAACCGACTAAAGGCTCAATAATGAAAGCAAGGGCATGAGATGCCATCACAACTTGATACCAAAAAATGTCCTTTTTTATGTCTTTTAGTCTACTTGGTGTGAAAAAGGGGTAAACTTGTGCCAAATAGACATCCTTTCTAGTTCGATTTATGAGTGTGAAAGAGACAAGTTCACTCGACAATCCTTTTTCTTTTTGAAAATGAGTTGGAAAAGAGATTAAATTAAACTTGGTTTGGGAGTCTACGAGGTATAAGGCTACATGTGTATGAGTGAGAAATGAGGCTCATCATAAAGCCATGTATCAACTATAATGGACTCCTGGTCCTAAGGAAAAAATCTCAGCATGGGCACCAAATAATAAAGGGGATCTAACTTAGACACCCATGTTAGATAAGTCTCTACCACTTGTTAACGACACTACTTATAGTAGATGGAAGGTTCTGTGTCGCAACAAATGGGTTTGTACCTAAGGTGTAAAAAATGGTAGTCGATGGATAATGAAAAAATGCATGATGGAGTGAATACCTATCCTATATGCTAGGTTATGAAAATACCTACCCGAGGTGATGAACGACCCACATAACGTTGAAATCCACAAGAAATCTAGGTCAAAACTACAAAATCCAGCTCAAACCACTCTTGTATTAGTCCATACAGTGAAAAAATGGCGCGAAACTATAGAAAGTTGGTAAAAATAGCTTATAAATAGTAATAAAATTGGAAATTACTATACCATTTTGATTTTTACCCAAATAGTGCAAGTTTGGACCAAAATACCTCTAATATTCAAACAACGATTGCGGGAGCATTAGGCAATGAAATCACGAGTCGTCTGGATCAGGTAAATCTACATCTCTTTCTCTTCAATTTCAGTGGATTACATTTTTGAATTAGGTTCCAATTTTTTAGTTTTTAAGGGAGAAAATTAGGAATTTTTGTGTACGCGGGCTGCCTTTGTCTAGGTCATGTATACGACGAGGTATATGCATCTGTGTGAACCAAAGGGAGCATATATTGATCCCTACAACGACTGTATTCAAAGGAATCCGCGTAAATGAACGCAAATGACTAAAAAGAAGGGTTCTAACTCAAAAATTGATTTGTCTTTTGCAGGATGGTTCTTGAATGGAGAGAATGAGAACATGAGGAGGTAGATGCAGTTGTGGATCAAGATCTGGTGGCTCAAGCGGCTCTAAAAATATGTGTCTTGTATAAGTTTTGGGCTCTTAAAGGAATGAGTACCCAAGTGAGGTTGTTGGAGATGTTGGTGGGTTACTGGGACCCTGATAGTGAAATATTTATCCTTGATGGACAACCATTGAGGATTGAAGTAGAGGAAATCTACTTCTTGATGGGTCTATCACACCGAGGAGAGGTTGTAAACCTAAAGTCACATGAAGATGTGTGTGGGATGAATATCGAGGAGTAAATCAATGCCCATTATGTAGCAGGGACTCCAAAGGTTGGAAGCCAACTCCCCATCCAGGAAATAAATTACCTCAGTTTGAAGATCATTGTGCTTGTGCTTACCAGGATCACAGGTTCAGCCTCATTGCATCAATCATCGAGACCACTCATGTTTTATGCAGTATAGTGTATGAGACCCATTGTCTATGACTGGTGTACCTCACTGCTAACCAATATGAAAGGTCAGTTGAAAAAGTGCAAACATGGGAGTAAACAAAACTTTGGGTTTGCCTATATCCTATGTAGTTTCGTTTTTGAGTGGGTTCTAGGTCTGGGACCTAGAGTTGAGATCCTTCCAAGAGGACCACGATCCAGCCATGGCGTGGTGGACCGAGGTCATGAGATGACAGGGAGGAGGTAGGGTGCCAACACCCTACAATGATGATTTCTTTTACTAGTGGCGGTGACAAGTCATTTCTTTGGATGACTATCCCTATGCGGGGATCAACTTCAGAGGAGATCCATACATACCACTTCCACTAGGAACTACCTATGGGGACATAGGTAAAAAGTTTTTAAAATATTTCATTTTTTTGTATTTTTGTATTAAGGAACAAAAATATTTTTGGATGGTGCTTAAATATTAACTAGATACTCGTGTAACGCAGATGTGGGTCCGCAACGGCCATAGGGATTCCCTCAATACAGACGGAGGAATTGGGGAGATGAGGCGGCAGGAGGAGAAGCAGAGAGAGTCCTACAAAACATGCAGGGCAACTTGTCTTGTTTGACACAGATGATTCCAATGGTTCAGGTAGAGGATCTACCTGAAGCCATGCAGTGACAGGTGGTTGGTGTACCTAGAGCATGGGTATGACTCTTTTGATGTCTCACAAATGCCATGTTTTTCTACCATGAAACACATCCAGCGCCACAAGCGTAGATGTCGTGGGATATGTATATCGGTTGTATATGTGTATTGAGGGTTTTAGCCCCAATTTTGTAATATAAACACCATATTTTTTGAAATATATAAAAAGGGATCCTCATCTTTACTTATATCTTACAATGTGTACATTGACGTGACAATTTTCTTTGCTTTATTAACGTGACAAATTTGAATCTAAAACGTAATTAGCATTGGCATTAGATACATGATTATAACTCCTAGGAATGTGATAATATGTAATAAAATCAAATTATCATTCTAAAACACATACCCGTAGGAATCGACAGAGTAAAGTAGGATCACACATGTGGTAACTGCCATTCAATTGACATACTACTAATTGGGAATCCATGCGAACCTCTAAAGAGCGAATACCATGTGAGATATCATCGCACAAAATTTCTATGATGACACTATATTCGGCCACATTATTCGTGGATGGCCCTAGGCATATGCCACCTGAAGACACCAATGGACCCTCGAGAGAGTAAACCACCCAAGCGGTGGAAGCCAAGATCCGTGTATGACGACTGGATCCGTCTGCAAATCCTAGGTAGACCGAAGACTCCATTGACATATTCTAGCAAAGGGAAAACTCGATAAGCAAGCTAAAGACAAAAGAAAGGGGAAAATATATGTATATACACTAAATTACATTAGTATACAAAGAGTTTCAGCCAAGCCTATGGCTCAAGAGTAGTATCTTTTCAAGTAGAGCCCATTTCTGGGCTCGACCAACTTATTCCCTTCACAATATTCTAACTCATAGGCTCCTTTTTCTAGAACACGTCGCACAATATAAGGACCATGCCACATGGGTTTAAACTTACCTGCCCCCAGTGGTTCTTTGGATTGATCATACAAGAGGACCAAGTCACCCTCATCATGTGATCGAGGACAGACAAACTTATCATACTGGACCTTGACACATTTCTTATTCACCTCAATAGCTATAAAGGAATCTCGATGCTACTCGTCAAGACTCTCTAGGTGTATAAGGTGTTGCTCTAAATCTGAAGTGTTAGGTAGGAGCTCGACTACCAACTTAAGAGAAGGGATTTTGCATTCAACAGGAAGAATCAACTCCACACCGTGTACTAATTGGAAAGGGGAAAATTCGGTGGCAGTCTTAACTGAGGTTCGGTATGCCCAAAGTGTGGGATATAACATGATGTGCCAATCGAAATTACTTCCACTGACAGTTTTCTACAAAATGGTCTTGAGAGACTTGTTAATGACCTCTACTTGCCCATTTTCCTGGGAGTAATAAGGAAAAGAATGACCATGTATAAAACCCATCTTAGATGCTAGTTCTTCTATCATCTCATTCTGAAAGTGACTGCCATGATCAGTGACAATATCACTTGGGATATTGAACCAGGTGGTAATTTTGTTGAACACAAAGAAGGTTGTAGTCTTCCCATCGAATTTCATAGTAGGCATGGCCTCAGCCCACTTAGTAAAGTAGTCAATGGCCATTATAATGTGATTGTGTCCCCTAATCGAAGTTGGGTTGCAGTCGACGAAATCTACCCCCCACTTGGTGAAGGGACTGACGGTAATGACTTTGTGAAGAGGGTTGGATGCGAGTGCATTTTCCAAGTGAACACCTGACAAGGGTGACACTTCTTAATCTCTTAGATACAATCTTTAAAGATAGTAGGCCGGAAATAACCGGCTCGCAATATTTTTTGGGCTATCGCAAGCCCGGATAGGTGACCACCACAAGCCCCTTTGTGGCAATCATTTAGGACTGACTCAACCTCTTCGTGAGTTAAGAAACGATGAAAGATATCATCTATTCCTTGGTGATACAAAGTGTCATTGATGATCGTGTACTTTTTGGCTTGGTATCTAATACGTCATCGACCATCTCACGAGAAATGTTGAGCGAACTTCAAGGTTTGAAGATATAAGACAATGTCTCCATACTAGGGGTTAGACGATGAGACAAGGAAAATATGTTCATCCGCAAACGAATCAACATGGATAATATCCTCATCTAAACGTGGAAAATAGGATATTAACTCCACAAATACTAGTGATTTCTTGGACTTTGCCGAAGTGAAGTCGAGATCAAATTCTTATAAGATGACAATCCATTTATTATATTTCCCCTTTATGATACGCCTAGTAAGGACGTATTGAAACAGATTGACATTGGCAACCACCATAGTCTTGCAAAGTAATATATAGTGACGTAAACATTGGACTATGTGAATGAAAACCAAAGATAGCTTTTCAACGTGAGAGTAATTAAGCTCAGGACCGATTAAATTTCCACTATGATAGTAGATGACATGCTCGTGGAGCTCATCATCCTCCTGAACTTGAACCATACCAAAAGTCTCCTCAGACACGGCGATATAAAGAAAATCATCTTTATTGTAATCAGGAGACATCAGTAGAGGGGTTGATACTAAGGCTTTCTCTAAAGCATCAAAAGACTCATGGGCTCACTCATCCTAGATAAAAGGGGTGTCTTTCTTCAAGAGGCGCAGGCAACCCTTAGTGATATTGGCACAATTCACTATAAACCGATGTAGAAAGTTAGCTTTCCCCTGTAAACCCTGAAGTTGTCTAATTGTGTGTGGGGGAGGCAATTGAAGTATTACCTCAACCTTGAGAGGATCTTCCATGATCCCAGTCTCAGAAACTAGGAATCTTAAGAGACAACTAGACCTAATGCAAAAGATGCATTTGTGAGGGTTCAAACAGATTCTATAGTAACGACATCTTTCAAAACCAAGCCGAAGGTGGATAACATGATCCACTCTCTTGAGAGAGTGAGCAACAAGATCATCAAGGTAAGCTTTGAATATGTGTTTAATATCATGAAAAGTGAAAGTCATGGCACTTTGGAAGGTTTCTCCAACGTTATTAGGGCCAAAAGGAATTTTCTAGTATGCAAAATTACCCCAAGGACAAATAAATGTCATCTTGTGCTGGTCCTTAGGTTTGATTTGGATTTGGTTATATCCTGAAAATCCGTCCATAAAAGAAAATATTTCACTTCCTACACACTCATCGAGAATCTGATCAATGAAAGGTGTGGGGAAGTTATCTTTAGGACAAGCCTTGTTCAGGTTGCAAAATTCCATACATACACAAATAGTTCCTTCCTTTTAATTCACAGGAATGGGGTTGGATACCCATTTAATCAAAGGAACTGGGTAGATGAAGCCATCATTAAGAAACTTCTCCACCTCTGTTTTAATAGCAGGGGCCTTCCTATAATTCATAGCTCTAAGACGTTGCCTAACAGGTTTAGCATCTGGATAATTTCTAATCTCATGTTCGACAATATGAGGGTCAATTCCTGGCATCTCTTCATATGACCAAGAAAACACGTCTCAAAATTCTTTGAAGAGTTCGGTGTAGATCAGAATTTCTTTTGGCAAACAATCTGAACCTATATTTACGTTTTCAATCTTGCCAGGGGTATGAGAGATATCGATTGTGACGGTAGGAGAAATACTCTCCATGTTTCCTTCGGCATAAATTTCATGCGTATCAAGTGGAACTACGACGTGACCGACTATCTCACTCAAGGTAGACCAAAAATCATCTTGTTCGATTCTTTCAAGACTTGGGAGAAAATAAGATCGATGATGCATATCATCCCAAGGTCTATCGAAACCATTCATGGCTTCGAGGATGGCTTCATCCGAAGGCAAATTCTCATCTAGGAAATCATTTGAACAAGATAACGAGGTGGCCCATACAGGCCTAAGAATGGGATCCTCCTCATTTTTCGGTGAGGTGACAGGATTGGGATCGGTGAAAGAGTCAAGAACAACTTGATACACAATCTCTGTTGTCGATAGCAGTATGGCCATGCCAGCATGCAACTAATCTTCACAAGAAAAAGTTGGGGAAGGTAGGGTCCATGGATCACTGAAATAAGAAGTGTGGAAAGGAATGGACCTCCCTGTCAAAACAAGCCTACTAGACATGGAAACAACTTGGTGATTCGGTGCTGAGAATTCAAAAGTACCCATAAGGGAAGAATACATTCTGACACCGATATTCTCAGTTGTCGACTGAGAATTGTCGATCACAGGGATAAACCATCCAATAGATGCATTAGGACTAGAATACGCAAAGGATAACTGATCGATCATCACAATCTTCCCTTGATGAGGAAAACAAAGAGTACGGAAGACAGACGATATGATGCCGACCATAGCATAGGTCCAATTGTATTCTAGTGACAGGTTATAATCAAGAGGCACATCAACTACCTCTACCTCCACCTCTACCGTATTCCCACCTAACTGGACTGGAAAGGCAAGAAGAATACCATGAGGGTGAAAGGAATGACCGTCGAAGGTAGTCAAAATTTTCAATGACTTGGAAAGAGTCAAAGAATCAAGAGCTTTCCAACAGACCAGGGACATCACGCAAGTGGAAGCACCTTCATCAACAACTGCACGTTTGATGGTATACCTGGAATACTCCACGTGGATTTGGAAGGCCCCATGGTAAGGTAAGCAAGGCTTCACATCTGTGACATCAAACTTGATAACTTTTGAGCCACTAGGTTCAAGAGATCCTAAGGCAGAGAGTAAGGCATTCCTCTATGAGGGACAAGTCTGGAGTACCTCCAAAGCTAACATCACACAAGGGGTTTGGCTCAGATCCTCAACAATAGAGTAGTTCTGGGTGGCTCTAGCATTAGGGTTGTGGGTAGAGCGCTTGAGTACTTCTTTTGGAATACGAGGCGGTGGCTCTGGTTTCTCAATCTGTAAGTTCATCTCCAGAGGGGGAGGAGGAGCTTTTAGACCAGTACTAGCTTTTGAAGAGCTATAATCTCAAGAGCGAGTAGCTATATCAATTTTTTCATTGAGCATATTGATACAAAAACGGTCGCCACCTTGCGACAGTGGGTTTTGACTTCCACTGGCCGCATTTTCGGTGTTAGAGGAGCTCGAGGCCATGTGCTAGTTATGTGGGAATGGATTCGTCAGCATAGCGGGTGTTATATTTAAAATCCTTGCATCTTCTGCAATCTTGGGGCATAAATGTGTAAGGTGTTCATTGGTACAAAGTTTACAAGGAAACTTCACCTTACATTTCTCTTTCTTTCCCTCTCCAACATTATTATTCGGCTTCCCATTATTATCATTTTCCTTGGGTTTATTACTATTTTTCCCACCCTTATGATTATTTCGACCTTTCCTTTTATTCCCTCCTGGTTGTTGGTCACCATTTGGGTTTTTTGACTATTTCACAGAATGCACATTCACCGAATGAGTGGGATTAGAGGACATAGACGAAGCTGGCCCTTCAGCAGACTGACCTAGAGACAAGTTCTTCAAGTGGCTTGTCGTAAATTCTGTGGACTTTACATTGGCTGAACTTACAATACCATCGGCATGAGGTTCAGGTTTAGGGTTTGGCGGAACCTACAATACCATTGGAAAATTAAGCATGGCTAGAAAAGGGAGGCGAGGTTGTGACATCTGGACCCAACCTCCCATGAATGATTATGTGTTGGGAATTGCATTCCATCCAAGATTTTGGTAAGAACCATATCCTTGTCTGGGATTGTAAGGCCCTCCTCCAGAATGATTCATATAAGGTGGGTTGGGCATCATTTCGACAAGAATGTTATGATGAGGATTAGGAAAATTTCTCCCAACCATATTATATCTAGGCTGGGGGTTATAAAAAATGCCCCCAACTGGATTGGATCCAGGTTGGGGGTTGCCCAAAGTGTAAGACTGACCTCCTCTAGGTGGGAACCTAGAGGATTTAAGTGGATTCATCATGCCAAAAGTATTGGTCGGAATCGGCACCGAGGAGGTAGGAATATAGGACGAAACTTGTCCACCAGGTTGGTTGTTCCACCCAGTAGTAGTAGGATTAGACCCAGGGTTAAAAGAAGGAACACTTCCTAAATAAGGGTTCATTTGAGGGATATGAGAACCACCAAATAGAAAAGGAGTATAAGGAGGTGTAGTGCCCCCAAGTCCCATGCTAGAGTTAGGACCAATAGTTGGGATGGCATTCAAAAACTATGAAGTTAATTTGGCCATGTCATAGGAAAATGGATTAGAATCCATAGGGATGGACTGAACATTGTAACCTGGCAAGTGGCCAAGCCCCCCAAAAGGGTGTGAGGCAAGAGATGGAGCATTAACTATAGGCCAATCCATAGTAATGACAGGTTCCTCTGGTGCTACAACTGTAGTGGTTGCAGGAGTCGAAGGGGTGCCATTAACTATAGTGGGTATGGGAGTTGAAGAGCTCCCAGTGTTCTGAATACTAGATTCAGTACTCATCCTTGTGGAACCACAAGTATAAAAGGTGGATGTGTGTGTACCATGCCTAATAACTCTACACCTTTTAGAAGGCAAGACCTTGAAATCCGGTGGTAACTGTAACAACCGATGGGACTGATGGGGATGCTGGTCTGACTCCATGACGACTTATTACAATAAAATTCAAATGGCCAATATGCATGCAAATGGGCTAAAGTGGATGAGTGGCCTCCGTCACTAAAGAAGGTATGTCTCATCCAAGAGGGACTTGAGACTCCCCTCTAAAGTTTGGAGGTAACAGAATTAGTTATAGGGGCCCTCATGGGCTTAACAACCAGTCGGTCAGACCCCCCTGAAGATGTAATCCTCCATAAAGGTTGTGTGTTGTCCGACCCTTATCTGACCCAGGGTACAAGTAGAATAACCCCTGCAAGTAACCTATCAGGTACCTAAGTCAAGCAACTAATAAACCACTGTATAACTGATGCACATGTGAGTAGTCGTAAGTTTGGATCACCGTATGGGTAGGGTAGCAAAGCTCAAAACCTTGAAAGTACCGCCTCTCATGGAGGTATGGGTACTAGAAAGATCCCCAGATATGAATAAATCCACAGAAATATCTCTGACGCTAGGTGAATATCCAGGGGATATCCATTCAACCAACTTTGTGTGAACTCGTGATTAACTCCAGTGTGAGTGGAGCCTCCTGATCTTACCAATTATACAATGGAATTCTCAACTCCCTTTATCAGACACATATGTTGATTTAATTGCCTTGGAGAAGTTAACTCACAAAATCCTATTCCAAGGCACTAAATCCTAGACTAGTTTTTGCACCCTAGAAAATAAAATTGTGACTAATCAATTTTAGTTTAAAGCATAAATTTTATTGGACATGATTATTCAAAAAGGTATCGAAGTGAAACTCATGATGTTATGACTTTGTAAGAAAGTAAATATGAATATAATGCAAAGTCTAACTCTAATTTTTCAATGAATGATATGCTTATAAAAGTAATGCAATTTTCGATTTCAACTCTGCAATTCAGAATTAAAATGCAATCTTTCACTAAATGAGCTAATCTAATGATAAATATTCCAAAAGACAAAAATGCCAACCAATGCAAAATGCCTATTTTTTTGTATTTTCAATATACTAAAAAGAAAATGCATGGAATGATAAGAAACTTGATATATAAAAATTCTACTGTGTATAAAAGAAATAACTTAAGAACAATACCAAGCAGCCAAGAAAACAACCCAGAGTACAAGGAAAATAAAAAATAAAAAGATGAGAAAGACTACACCAAAAAATTCAACTCCAAACAAGTTTCCTGTCAACCCATAGAAGCTTAACAGGCACTACAGAGACCTAAGAAGGCTCAACAATCATCAAATTCCACCCAACAAACACCAAACCAAGCAAATAGACAAGGAAAAGTGGTATACGCAACTATTTAGGAAAACAGAGAGTATATATGCAGCTTGCAGTGAGACAGCCTGTGTGTATACGCGACTATCAGGGCAATAGGGCGCATGCAGGCTTTAAAACAAGGCCATGCAAGGGGAAAAAAGGATAAAAAATTAGACCCAGAGTGAACAGAATCTGTCAAGCATAGATATGACAAGGACCATAAAGGAAAAAGAGCAATGTAAGGAGAAACAACAATTCAAACCCTTAAAAAGAAAATCTCCCCAGTAGAGTTGCCATTTCTGTAACGAGGGAAAAACTCTCTATGGCTAGGGTAAACCACAACAGACAGGTATGACTGCAGAAATCAAATCAGTTCCAACATATGCTATATAAACTAATGTGCAAGATAAGAAAGAGGTCTACCTCAATCCAACATTTGATGATATTCTATCATTGAGCACTTCGACCCAAAGCTTTATACCTGCAACAAGTTTCCAACAAACAAGCAGAGCAAGCATATAGTGATAATATAAATGGGTTAGCACATTAGATAGCATAATCCATTTATAAACATAAAAAACATGCCCATGGATAATAATAATATATTTGCACGATACCAATTGGATGGGAAAGGAGTATTTCTATTAATAAATGATTAGCATAAGCGAAAACATTACAGACTTCCATGTCGGCATGGTTCAAAATCTAGAAACCAAGTTCCTTTTAGCTGGGTCTCCACCACTTCAATCCTTCATCAAAGGAAAGCTCATAGAAGGGAGACAATGAGGTTCTCTCAACAATAAGGGAAGAGCTTGGGGGTTGAACATTGTGTTCAGACTTGAGGGACAAAAGGATGCAGACTCAATGTGAAGTAATTTCTCCAGAGTAACTTTGCTCTCAAAGTTGAATGCTTTCTCCTCTTTTCCATAGTTTAGAATTGGCTCATTTATAGCCTTCAAATGGAATTGAAGGGCCGAGTCAGAACGTTTCTAGTATATGGAAGGCCAAGGATCAGAGATCTCCTATCGTGACATGGAAACCCAACTTCATTTTTGTATTTTTTGGCACAAATCCTGATGTACACAGGTTGTAGTGGAGCATCCTGCGTATACACATGCTGTATAGTAGATAGGGTGCATATATGTGGAAAAATGATTATTTTTAGCTCTAGAATCATCAAAAAGGGATGACAAGTCTGCATAGGGAAATGTAAAAGGCCCTCTGTGCAAGATTGCAATGGTGAGGAAAATCTTGCTATAATAGCTACGCGCAATCTTCTTTTTCTTTTTCTTTTTTCCAAGTACAGTAAACTATATACATATCTCTTTATTGTGCGGTAACTTCCTAAGTACTATGAGTTTGACTGTCCTTATACAGTTTCAGTTGACTCTCATTGATCATCTCTCTGAGTTATATACCTCCTAAATCTTTCAACTCTACATCTCCCCCATTTGTGACAATATTCACTTCATATGGTCCCAACTAATGCATTTTGAATTTTCCTGGGTGCTGGAGAAATTTACTGTCATACACCAAGACTAGGTCTCCCTCCTTGAAACTCTTCCTTTTAATTTCTCTTTCATGCCAAGCTTTGTCCCTTGCTTTCTATACTTCTTGGTGAAATCCTGCTAGAATCCTATCTTGTTCCATCACCATCAGATGACTTATCCTTTCTTGTACTGCACCTAATTATGTCATTTTAGTGATTGTTGCTACACGAAGACTAGGTACCAAGAATTCTAATGGCACCATTACTTCTTATCGATACACCAACCTAAATGGTGTCTTCCCTGTCAACTTTTTTCATGTAGTCATGTATACCCATAATACTGTTGGTATCTTCAAGTCCCAATCGTCCCTGTTGACATTGCAGATCTTTTTCAATGCATTCTCTAAGATCTTATTAAAGTCTTCCATTGTTCCATTTGCTTGAGGGTGATATGGTGTACTCTTGTGATGATAGACTTTAAACTCCTCAGTCATAGCCTTGATAGTACTATTGATGAAGTGAGTTCCTTGGTCACCATCAAAATCCTTGGGCATCCAAATCTAGTGATCACTTGCTCAAACAGGAAGTGTGCTGTTGTCTCTGCACTGCAATATTTTACTAGTGCTGCTTCTGCCCATCTCGCTAAGTAATATGTCACAGTAATGATATACCTTTTTCCTGACCTCTTTGCTAGATTAATTGGTCCCACAAAATCTATTGCACATTTTTCGAATACTTGCAAGGTTACTTGTGGTCTTAGGGGCATCTCATCCTATCTATTAGGTTTACCAACCCTATGACATACATCACATCTCTGGCAGTAGTCCTTCGCATCTCTATGGATGGTTGGCCACCATAGTCCTGCGCGCAATACCTTCTGTGTAGTAGCTTTACCTACATAATGTCCTCCAACTATTCCCTCATGAGCCTCTACTAAAATCCTAGGCATTTCATGTTATAGTACACATATTCTCAATATGTTGTCTGTGCCCATCTTGTATAAGTGTCCTGAAATAAATTGATAGTATGCAGCTCTGACTACCATATTTTTCTTCTGTGTAGTGTTGAATTCTTGTGGCATAGTCCCTCAAGTATTGAATGATGTTAGAAACATATTCATCAACTACTTGGACTGAAAATAACTATGCATCATGGAATTTTTCCTCTAAATTCATAGGTTCCTCTCCATTGGTGATCCTTGATAGGTGGTCAGGTCCTACATTCAACTTCCCTGGCTTGACTATCACTTCAAATTCAAACTCCCGAAACAACAGTAACCATCTACAGATCCTCCCCCCAACACTAGCTTATTGACTAGGTATTTTAGGGCAGAATGATCTGTCAACATTTTAAAATGTTTCCCAAGTAGATAGTGTATGAACTTCTATAGTGCATATACCATTGTTAGGCCTTCTCTTTCTGTGGTATTGTAGTTCTTCTCTGACTCTGACAATTTTCTCCTTGCAAATTCCATAGGATGGTCTAACTCTCCTGCTCCTGGCTGTGCCATAATAGCTCCAAGTGCTATGGCTGATGCATCTACATGCACATGAAATGTCTTTTCCCATTCTGGGAATACTAGTATCGATGTTGTTACCATCTTCTCTTTTAGAGTGTCCAATCCTTGCTGACAATCCTCATTCCACTAAAATTTACTATATTTCCTCAACAGTTTCTCCATCGACGCAATGATCTGCGCATACCCTTTTATGAATTTCCTGTAGTATCCTGTGTGTCCCAATGTTGCTCTCAACTGATGTACTGATTTTGGTAGTGGTAAATTGACAATGACTGCAATCTTGGCAAGATCTACTAGAAAGCCTTGTTTTCACACTATATGGCCCAATAGTATCCCAAAAGGTGTCCCAAAGATGCACTACTTGATATTTAATGATTTTTGACACTTCCTGCATCTTTCCAACATCATCCTTAATACCTCTACATGATCTTTCAACATGTTGTAGATTTTCCAATTATCCGGGTATACTTCTAAAAATTGATGGATGAATTCTTTGAATGCAACTATGACTACTCTTGAGAATATTGTTGGTGCATTCTTCAGTCCAAAAGACATGACTATGTACTGGTAGGATCCTCATCCTATGGAAAGGTCTTGTGCCTATCTTTTGGAGCTATATTTATCTTATGGTATCTTGAGAATCCATTTGTGAATGAGTAGGCTTCCTGGACTCCTACATTCTCTAATAATTCATTTGTGAAAGGGGTGGGAAAAGGGCCATGTAGGAAAGAATCATTCAACTTCCTCAAATCGACACATATCCTTATGTCTCCTTGCTTATTCTCTTGAAATACCATAGGGATTACCCATTTAGATTCCTCCACTGGTTCTATGATACCATCTTCCAACATTCTGTCAATTTCTGCTTTTACTTTCTGCTTATATATTGGGTTCAGCCTATACGATCGTTGCCTGACTGATCTAGCCTCAGGTTTGAGAGCTATATTCATCTCTCCTAACTCTCCTTCTATTCCTTTCATCTCTATAGAGTTTTTTGGTAATAGGTCATTTTACTCGCACAGTAAATCTATTATTCTTTCTATTGTCTATTCATCCTAGTAATCCCCAATACTGGCAATTTTGGGATTGTCATTTGTCCCAATATTTACTTTCTTCACTTTGATTGGCACAAAAATACTTCTAATTTGATAGATGGACCTTCCACCTCTCTTTCTCCTTCAATTTCTATAATTTGAATGTTGGGTGGGTCATCTTCATCTGGTGCTTCTTCCTGCACATGGTAGCATGAAAGTAGTTCTTTCACTGTCTGTCTATTCTACTGATGATACTCTCTTATAAGTTCAACCTCTGGTTCTTGAATGAATATTACCCCTTTGATTTGTTTGAGTGATGAATACATGTTGCAGTTCTCATGTTCAAATGAGAAAGTGACTATAAAATTCTACTGTAATGTTGTCCATTCTGCAGCGCCTCTGCGCAATTCCTGGTCTACTTACCAGTTTGTTGGAATTCCTTCGAATATGTGAATAAAGTGATGAGACCATTATTTTGGTGGTGTCATTCTCCATAGTGTTATGTACTTCTCCAAGTGTTTTGTTGGTGTCCCCTGTCCATCGTATCTCTGAAGTTTATTGCTTCCCTGTTCTGTGCTAAATATGATGCGTAGTAGTCGGTTACAAAGATACCAGTCCTTGACTGTCTCTTTGTGCACACCCCACCATATTGCAGGTGTTTCCTTGAGTGCTATATCTAGAGCTAAGAGCCTCTGATTTTATAACACTTCATATTCATATCTTTTTAGGAATTCTTCTAAGTCATTAACCCCATGAAATCTGTGAGGTTCTCTTATCTTTGTACCTACCCATCTTACTGCGCAGTCTATTCTTATGCACCTTCTTATGGAGACTTCATGTAATCTCTGCTACCAATTCTCCAACCCTGTATCTGATTCTGATGCACATGACATGATACTTCTCTAACTGAGTACCCCATCTGCAGTTGGATTCACATAATCTTCTTCTCGTGCGGTGGTTCTGTATAACTAGTTAATTTCCTCCAGGTCTAAACAAGTGGGTTCTACAAACCTTTCTCTTTCTGATGCATCTAGTGGCACAATGACTGTGTACTCTCCTGACTTGAATTTCATCTTCCTCGTCTTCAGATTGATTATGGCCTAATTTTAAAATTCCCAATCCAATCCAAGCAATGTTGGATAAGATGTTGTGCTATCCACTATTTCTATCACTTCGAAATCGGATTTAGTGCACACTCCATCCAGGTCTACTGCCACACCCTTTAGCCTTCCAATTAGCAAAACCCTGTGTTGATTTGCTAGTTTCAGCTGAATAGGTGAATATCCTAATTTGGGATCTCCCATAAATTTCCATGTCTTCTTGGGTAGTACATTCACTTCAGAGCCTAAATCCATTATAATATCCCCCATGTCAAAATCTCCAATGTTGGCATTCAATCTAAGCTCTCTTCTTGTTCTCCTCCTCGTATGAAAATAATTAATTGTTTTCTGCTCTAGCTTTCCCTCTACATCTGTGTTACATATTTCTAACATATTTTGTAACACTTTAATAGATGATGGATCATTTAATAGTTTAACACGGGATTGCAGAAAGTCCTTTGTGGTACTTATTTGTCCTAGGGGTTGTGCTTCATTAGTTTGATCCAATGATGAAGGCATCACATACATTGGTACCTCCTGAGTGTGTTTTTCAATTGATGTAGATGAAATGTCTGGATTGCTTGAATATCTCCTTTTTTTTCTTTGCATCAAACTGCTTCTGTGGTTCGACATTCTTCTTCACCCATTGGTGTTGTGCTGGATCTTGTATTACTGCATCATCTCCCATTTTAGATCCTCTGTGCGTAATTATGTTGATATTTCTTCCATCATCCCTCGCTTATACATAAATCCATTGAAAATTTTGGTTGTTCTGATTTATCTTTTCCTGTATATTTCCTAATAGTGTCGAACAATCTTCGGTGTCATGGTTGGATGCGCGATAATACATACATGTTGCTGGTGGAAGTGGACATTCTCTTGCATAGTTTCCTGGTTGTTGACATTTATGGCATACCATCAGTCCTCTTCCTCTTCCAAAGCCTCCTCTACCTCGTCCTCCACCTATGTAGCCAACTCGATCTCCTCACGGTGAGTTGTACTGAGGCACCTAGTTATACTACGCAGGATTATACTGCGGTTGCATGGTATTGTAATACATATGTGAAATGTTATATTGCTATGGCATAGTGTTATATGGGGTTGTTACTTGGTTAAACTATGGTGCATATTTCCCTATCATCATCTCAGCCTGCACCCTATAGGTGTCTGATGTTCTTTCCCTCATCAACTCCATTGTCCTGCAATGTTTGTCATCATTGCCTACTGACTTGAAAAAGTTGCAATATGAACTCTTAGGCATTATTTGGTATTTCTGCCTCATTGGACAATGATATGGATCATGCCCCTATGTCTTACAGATCTCACACCATAGTCCTCCCATCGGCAAAGGGTTTGGCAATCATGTTGCCATGTATTGCACAAAAGTTGGGCATTCATTCTTGTGGTGTCCTTCTATCCTACATGTGGTACACCAGAAAAATTCTCTTGTGTCCTTACTCCTGTTCTAGTTTAATTGAAATGTTATATTCTTCAGGTCCTCCTTGAGCTCCTTTATTGGTGGATTTGTCTTCTGATATTGGTTCTATTCTAGTTGCAAGGTTTCCTACAGAGCCTCTACCTGGGTACGAAACTTCTGCTATCTCAAAGGGTATTTCAAGTGTGGTATTAGTGAATTCACAAAGAAATGCCTATGTTGCATATCTTTCATGACATACTTTATCTTTTCCTTCAATAATTTGAATCTTTGGTCTATCTCCCATACAGATTCTCCTAGTTTCTGTCTGATCTCTATCATCTCATTCATGTACTGATCCTCTGAGCTAGGCTTCTGGAATTCATTTATCAACAACTTCTTCATAACCACAATTGTTTTGGTTGTTACTGGTGGACTGTTTGCAGCTAAGCTCATGTACCAATCCAGTGTGCGGTCTCTCAGCATGATGGATAACTGTGAAAGTTTGGTATCCTCATCTGTGATCTTCTTTTCTTCCCAGATCTTTTCATAGATGAACAAGTGCTTCTCAGGGTCCTCCAATGCCTCTCCTTTGAATTATGGTAACCTGATGGTAGGATCATGTCCTGCCATCCTTAATGTTGAACTACTACCTCCGTGTGGTGTAGATCCTTGACTAATACTTCCTGAACTAGATGCCCCAATTGTTTCTCCCTATGTAGATGTACTTCCTCCCATGTTTCTTTCACTGAAATTCGATTGTCTAAATGGTGGTGTTCTTTCTGGTGTATTAGTCGTATTATCCCCGATTTCTAGGGATAACTGGGAGATCATGTCTCAAGGCCCACAGGTCCTAGACATGAAGTATCGAGAGTAGGATTGACCTGAACATGGCCCTGGAGGGCCCATATTTCTTCTCCTTCATCAGACCTGTCCTGTCAGCAACAACAACATCCATCACCTTCAGCTTGGACTTGCATTGGAGAAGACTCTTTCTCCATGAGGTAATTGGTCCAGGTATCATGGTATGTGTCATGTTTGATCATTATAACTTTCAGATATATGCATCAAATTCCTTACATTTCTGAAAATTGCTTGGATCTTACACTAACCCACTTGACCATGGTTGGGGGGATTAACGGGGTGCCCTAGCAAGCTTGTATTCATAGGTTTTGGTTAGCCACCAGAGGGGATTTTGAAGAGCCATCATCCACTCCCACCATATTATCATTTTACATCTTATCTCCCATCCATATATCCCATTCCCCTAGTCTGGACATTAGGATTACCTATTTATGGGGTTCCGCCTTATCCTGTGGGAAGAAGGGGCTAAAGGCCCAGGGGGTAAAAGAAGCTGGTAAAAGATAAAAGCCATAGAGAATAAAACCTAGAGATGCCTCGACCAGGTATCCCTGAGAAGGCAATAAAAGGCCTCTCAATAAGAAACAAGAGGGACCCTAAGAAAATGTACAAAACAAGACCTAGCCAAGAGGATGGGGGGTCTCATCACGAGACAACCCATTATGTTCATAGGTACCTAGCAGTATGACATTGCCATTATCTGGTTACCACGCCAGGGCAGTGACCTTATCATCTCTGTAAAAGTACTCATGGGTAACACTGTCAGCTCTGGTCACCACGCCAAGGTAGTGTCCTCTAGTTAGACGTTGAAATAAAAAAGAAAGAAAAAGCAATAAGGAAAAGAAATAATAAAGGAAATAACGGGATTGGAAAAAATTGCATCCATGACAGGTACAACTCGCCTTCTACAAAGGTACCCACGGATAATATCACCCATGTCTTCCATAGTGTCAGTACATCCTTTAACCACACCACCTCATGTTACATGGCTTGGATGATATCCTTTGGAAACTTTCCTTTTCTTATGGATGCTAGCCCAATAGGGCACTTTGTCTTTTTCTTCAGCTTTCTATAGTAGGTCTTTGTAATGTCTTTGAGCTATTAGATGATATGCTAGGGGTTTTATGCATGAATTTGATCAAATTAATGATGAAATATGATTGACATTGCTATGATCCTGAGGACTAATGAGCCCATGGAGGGTCAAGTTTTTGATGTGCAGGACCATGCCCGACAGACAGGTACCAGGTGGACCGATACACATGGGGAGATGATTAGTTCAGACCTCCATGGGGCTGAAGAGCCCATCAGATGGTTGCTGGGACCTCATCAGGGGTAGAGACAGGACAATGATTGGTCGAGCCTTTGCACGAGAGAAGAAGAAAGACATTTTCATCCAGGACACCTTGGTTGAGCCCAGCCTTAGGGGGTTGACCCACTGTAGGTGGAACATGTCCCTCTGTTGACCCAGGATGTCCTCCAGAGGTCTTTGACATCACCTCCAGTGTGGGGCATCTTTACAAGGTAGTTTGGCATGTGTGGCAGAGTTTGGAGGCCCAGAGAGGGCCAACGTTTGTCTTCTAGTGCTGAGATTTTCCCTAAAAAGGGCCAACGTCTCCCTCTGAAGGGATGGACATCTTTCTTATTGCTCATTTAGGGTTTTATTTAGTAGTTAAATGTAAAACAATATGATTTTTAGTTATCAGCCTTGTCGGCTATTTTAATGACCTAATTTTTAATTAAGGGTCATTGGATGATATAAATTGAGGATGTTTTCCCTCATTTTGAAATAAGACACTTCACTTACACAAGTGAGATCTGATTTTTGCACCCTTCTTGGGTAAATTTGTTGTCTAAAGTGAGGCGCACTTGCTATTGGAAGGATATTTTTGGCATTTATGGCATTTCTCTCAAAGAAGGTTTACAACTAGGGTTTGATTGTGCTTTTCATCATGACATGTAAATAAATTTTCTTGCAAAACTTCTTAAATGAATGGTTGTAGGTGTAATTTCTTACATTTTCTTATTGTATTGCTGATTTAAAACCCTAGGTAACAAGCACAGAAGTAGGTCATTGTTATATGTCCCCTTGTTGAGAAATATTTTCTAGCCATTGAAGGAAAGAGATAGAGCCTAGCCTTTTCTACACTTGTCTTGTTTCTTCTGAGCTAGCGTTGAAGTTATAAGTTAAAAAAAGGAGACGCCCTAGGCCTAGGTTCCCTACACCTAGGGTTTTCACCTTCTAGGGTTTGAAAGCCTTTCCTCTGCAACACTTTCTCCCTTAGACTTATTCTTTAGGCTAGCCATTTTTCCAGGTTGGTTTAGAGAAGGAGGAAAGAGCACGAGGCCTTGCTTAAGAAACACCGGAGTGAGCCTCTTTCCCCTAGGGTTTTGATTCTAGGGCCCTGCCTTTGCAGCACCATAGAATCCTACCTTCTAGTCTTTGAATCATCATCCTTTCAAGACCTTGTGCCCTTATCTTTTGACCCCATATACCCTAAGGCACTTATTTGATCTCCAACGTTGAAGCTTTAGTGTACAAAACTACCTTTAAAAATTTAAATTTTGAAACCCTAACTAGCATAACTAACCTAATTAGGGATGACGTCATAGTTGAATATTTCATCTTGGTGCAGAAAAACTGTGATATAAGCAATTAAATGATGATTTGAAGATTTTATTGAGTAAATCATTGATTGGACTTATTGTTGGCTTAATCATCTCTTTAGATATTGATGAATTGATGGTCTTTCATAAACTAATTGATAAAACGTTGACTTCATTTTATATCTATTGCATTGCTTATTGGATAATATCAGATAGTCATTGAAGTACTAACCCTTTGAGTTATAGCCTGGAAATATATATATTTTATTGTTGTTGTCTTGTTCCGGGAAGGTGTTTTCAATAGGGCACACACTTCATTTATTGGCTGATTAGCCGGACTATCTGACCTAGGTGGTAACCTGTGAGGAGGGAACTCTAAAACTTGACCTTGTCTCTTCTACCTCTTCAAACCCCAGGTTACCGAGGATGTCTCCCTTGGGTTAACCTCCCTAAACAGAAAGAACCTCCCCATCTAGGTGACATTGGGTGGGGAAGGTTCCTGTTACGCTAGTTTGATCTTTATCCCTTAGCCTCTGACCTAAACTACAAAATGTGCGATAACAAGTCGCACATGTTTTTATGGGTTCAACACTAACACTAATATGGATAGGATTTTTGCCTCCAGTTTCTTCTCTTGGACCTCTTGTCTTCCTTTCATATGTCACATACATGATTTCCTCAATCTGCTCCATAGCCTGGAGATCCTCTACTTCTTCTTCATCACTTGCCAAGCCTTCCCCCGTGGATATGGCTCTCTTATTATTGTTCATCTTATATTGGTAGGGTACTCGACTGCACATTCTTATAGTTCTTTCCATGATCTTCTTGATTTGGTATTCCTCCATCATGATTGGATCCAAGGCCTCCTCCTTCTTTCCTTTCTCCATCTCTTCCTCCATTTCTCTGTCTCTTGTGAGTGCTTCCCCCCTTCCTGCATGCACACAGGGAAGTTTAGTTGTTTGAGGCAATTGTCATTAAACCTTTTTTATATAATAACATCTTAATGGAAGTATACATCGATCTGATATACCTACCTTAAGGTCCCTTCAGAAACTCTTTCTCTGCTGCGTTGTAAGACTTTGTAGTATCTACTGCAAACTCTGTAATAAATCCTGCAACAATGATGTCTAACTAGAAATCTATAGCATGCACAAATTTATTGTCAACTTGTTGTAACTGCATGATCTCCACATAATTCCACTCTAGTTGTCTGATCCAATTTTTAGGGTGGTTGCATTTCAACCTCAATATCCACTCCTACAACACATGCGGGAAATCACAGAAAAATACTTCGTGCAAGTCATTGAATACGTACTTGTCCAAATATTTGCTAGGTGTTAACTTTCGGGTTTCTATTATCTTTTTGCGTAAATTCCATCTCCTTTCTTTTCAACCATCTCTCAATATCTGCCTTCATTGGGTTCCACGGTATCAACATCCCCTTTTATATTCTCATTCTTTTAACGATGTGTCACCATATATGACATTCTTTTCATGCTTCTTCAGCAGATCTCATTCACTCAATCCCATTCTGTTCCAACTAGAAACAAAACCATTTGTTGGTTAGACTTCACTCCGGCTACCAGTCTTGGGCTAACCCAAGTTCATATCTACTATGGTTTCCAATAAACACCTCCTAATACTATTGGCCCTTGTTGGAACAGGGGCAAAACCATGGTTCAACGCTTCGACAATGCACCAACAAAACCCTAACTATTGGCCCTTTCGGCAACACCTGCGAAGCAAGAAAAGTGTCACCAAGGTAGAGGCAGGGGGGGTTATAGGAAACAGGTGTCTGTAACCAAGATGGAACATAGATATGTGATTACAACACTTCACAAGGTACTTAGGACAACATATATTAATTCATTAGCTTTAATCACATCACAGATCAAACCTTAAGTACAGATCGATGTAGTAACAATGACAAATACACATCGCACTTAGCATCATAAGTTAGATATAACACATTCAATATATACAAAGCATTAAGAATTCATAGATTTATTCTATCATTAATAACATTCAATGCACTAAACAAATCCATAAAATAAACATTATAGAACAAATCAAACCATTAACACAAGATTTACATGGTTCATCCCAGTGTGGGGCTACGTCCACCAACTGCTTTTTCTTTTATTATTTTGCTTCAATATCTTACATTCATATGCTCCTATGCACTAAGCCATAGAGCCAATATTCACACTAGATAGGTGATATGTGCACTAAGCACCAGATCCACCTTCCCAAAATCAGATCAAGGCACAGAGCCAACTCACATAGAGCATTACATATACAGTCTGTTGCACGAAGCAACTCAGATCCACTTGCACTTAGCTACATACACATCCCTTGACTCTTGCACTTAGCCCATCACTACATTGCTTTCACTAAGAACACTTTGCTACCTCTACATTACAATATTCCTTCCTATATATACTTTTACATCCCTTACAAAAGGGCCTAATCATGGGTAAACCCATGGGCCAACATCCCAAAACCCTAATGAACCCCTTGCTGGGTCCACAAAATAAGTGATATCCCACGATCTCAGCTCCACCTGGGTGCTCCATCTTCAACCAGCCTGTCGAAGTCCAAAATTGGTTAAACCCGATCAATGTTTCCTCAAAACTTGGTTGATGGCCAACAGGCCCCCAACAATCACTTGTGATTCATCTCGAGTCACTCAGATCTAGGAAACACTTCTTCGAAGGCCTCAAGGTTAGCTCAAGCTGCCTCAACCTGCTTCTTCTCTTGATCCTCCTCCTCAGCGAGCTCTTGGAGTACTTGCTTGGTAACAAGTCCTTCCATGCATTGTGCCACTATTGCAACCACTTGGTCCAACTGTGAGCCTTGTCCTTCGATCTCTTCAAACACTATGCAGGCTTCATCCTACACTGGTTGTAGCCTCTGGGTGACTTACATGACTCTACCCTGGATGGAAATAATTTGTTTTTGGGCCACGCATTGTTCTTGTGATCTCCTCATTCTCTCGACCACAGTGAGTGACTTCAATTCACTTGAATTGTCAGTGCCTGTTGTTGCGCCTCCTGTAGCTGTGCTTCCAACTTTCTAAGATCTAGATCTTACATGAGGCATTCATAATTCTACGCACTTATGCTGCTTAACTGATTTTATTATGAGGTGAGGGCCCTGATCCTTCATACTGCACTCTTAGTGTCTTCTTCCCTTTGGTCGTGTACTTCCTATAGAGTTCTTGGTACTGCTTGTATCTCCAACTCCGTCACCCTTGCTTGAAGCTGTTGAATGCCCTCAGCGATCTTCATCACTTAAACTTCGACTGCCTCATGTTCCTCTTATGTCGATCCTGGTACAGAGCAAAGTGCTTTGCTAAACACTTCTTTGAATGCAATCTACTCTGTGAGCAGCTGGTTATTTTCTCTCTATATCTTCATCGTGTCTTCCTTGAGCATTTCCCAGAACTCATCCTTCTCATTTTCATAAGAGGTCACACAGTACCGCACAACTCATAGTTGCTCCAAGATCTCTTCTTTTTCTTTCTTTAGGGCTTATGTAGCCTATTCCTTTTCTTCTTGAACATGCTAGAGCTGAGCCTGTGTTGCATCTTCCAGTCTTCGAAGTTGGGCTGGATCATCCCCTAACTCTACGGTTTCTGATGATCAAGGCACAGTAGGAACTGCAAGGCTCAATTGAATGGCTCGTTGTATTTCCTTCAGTTCCTTCTCAACTCTTGCATACAACTCTTCTTACTTCACATCATATCTCTGAAATAGGTCCTCGGACACATCCTCCATTGCTCTGCAGACTAGGCCGGTGTCATCCTTCGTGAGTGTGGCCTCCATCTGGGGTTTACTAGCGTGGGTTTTCTTTCTGGACGAGGGTTTATGCGTAGAAACCTTCCTATTCTTTGATGCTTCTGTCTCGGTAGGGGGATCCTTTGGCAGTGTACCTTTGCCTTCTCCTTTTTTTTCTCCTTCTTCTTGATTTAATTTGTCTCCTCCTCCTCCTGCAAGCGAACCAGGTCAACCTTCTTCCAAGGTGTTATCTTCCTCATCAGTATATACATCCTGGACTTCCTCCTTTTTCTTCTTCTTCTTCTCACTTGTCTTTCTAACGTTCTTGACCCAAGTGACCAAGGGGCTTCCTATGATATCAACGTTGGAGAGTTCTTCATCATCAACTCGTACGAGAAACTCTGTCGGCCACTCCTTCGTGATCTCCTCCACGTCTTCGTTGGTCAGCCTGTAATAGGACTGCAATTCCTCCTTTCTCTCATCCTTGAGCATTGTGATATATATAAAATGTCGATCTACATGAAACTTAGCTAATGGTTTGTACTAGTGCAAGGTTCAGGGTGTCATGCAAGGGAACAATTCAATGGCAACCTTCAATTGTTGATAGTAGGCGTGGAAAAATGCGTTCGACTACCACTGCTTGGACATGTCATTTGTGTACCATAAGGTGGAGAACCTCGAGGCCAACGACTCTAAAGGTTCAATCTATGGGAAGGTAGCTCCTTCTCGCATTTTTGAAGCAACAAATGCGATCAACACCAATAACCAGCTAAAATGGAACTCGCACCTTTGATCCTGCACTTCGCAATAGTCTTTCTCGAGCTCGTTTATGTGGTAGCTTGCCCAATTCATTTTCATCCCTTCCATGCATTTCCTTGTGAGGTCCACCACGAACCCGGTGACCTACGTGGGGCAACTCTTTTTGATGAGATTTATAGCTATAAGTTGGAAATCTAGGTGCACTACACCATCCTAGATAGAAGATACCTTATAGCCTCACTTCCCCTTGTTAGCTTCATTGTAGGCCTCCTTAATGCGCTCTGCCAGGGAGCGGTCAGAAGCCTTCACTAGGTAGAACTATTGAGGGTTGGGTCCCTACATGCTCAGTCCTGTGATCAAGTGGATTAGTGTTAGATCCACAGTAGTACACATGTCAAGCCACATGTATCCTCCATGATAGCATGACAAGAGGAGTTTAACGCAAGCGTTAACCTCATGATGTCAACCAAAATGATGTATGTTCATGACGTTCAATATCGTGGACTGCGCGAGCTCCTTTATCCAAGGCTGGGAGATTATGTGAGCCTTCTTCCTAGTCGTCTTCATCGGGTATCTATGTGGTGCGAGAATCACGTAGTTCTTTCTGTCTTCGAGGTTGAACTCATTATTCTTTAAGGATGGGATCTAGCCCAACTGGCTTCCAACTATGCATATCCCCTTCGATATGTATGCGGTGATCAATGTGTACTCAAATTCCTATGGAATGCTATCGTGGTTGACTGCGCCAGCCAAAGGCGAGATATAATCAAGTAATATCGATGGGATCTGCTTCGCATTAGCCAGATTGTCGTGATGATTACTTCGCTTCTCAGTCACGGGGTTACCATGGCTAGAGTGTCGTGTGATCGAAGGGTATGCCTGCAATCCCTTGGTCGACGATGCTTGAACATCATCAGACATACCTCTATCATCCATATACTTCCTAACAACCTCCTCGACAGAATTCTCTAACTCAGTCTGTGCGTCTGACATTATTTCTTTTAAATAGATAGGTTGAGGTAGGTGAACAGATAGATGGGGTAAGAAAATGGATGGCGATGTCTAAGTTCTGAAATATCAACTCAACTCTCACAATTAGATCTCTATTAGAAACGTTAATCATGGATGGCGAAAAGTTGTCTCGGCACAACGTCAAATGAGTTAAATAAGCGAGCGTTGTAACAAATTCTTCCAACGAGCAGGGATGCTTCCATCAATGTGAATCTGTCCATTATGGCATGGTAGCAACATCCCAAATGTGGTCTATCCGTCCATAAATATGTTTCCTATCCATTCAAAGCATTGTGCTAACAGTCGGGGTGCCTCCAATGGTCATATAGCTTCGCTGAGGTGAAGTCCCACTCTGCATGGTTCTATTGTTCCGACGAGGTTCAAATTTTGCAAACCTACCTCCTGCGAAGTCTTCTCTATAAATTCTTGTAGATTTTCTAATTTGGCTTTCTTCTTACTGAGTCTCCTTGCCTTCTTTCCTACGATTTGAGCCTCTCTAACTATTTTTGGATTTCTCTTCCCATTCTTATTCTTATTTTCTCCTATCATAGTGACTTCGCACTGCTGATGTACTCTCAAAGGGTTCGAAGTTAATATTCCTTCCCTTACTGATTCTTGGGTGGATATACTTTCTTCTTGCATGGATAGGTTCTTCAAACCTTATTGCACTATGACAACTAATTCTCTTTCCTTTCGTTGCTTCGACTTATCCTCTCGTTCTTCTACCAGTCGATCTACTTTTCTAGCTATGAAGTCCCTTAGTTCTTACTTTTTCTTTTCTGTAGCTTCTTCCTCTACTTTCCTTCTGATATGATCCTTCTTGATCCAAGTCTTTCCTAAAAAAAGTGGGAAGGGGGCGTCGTTCTCAACAAACCTAATAACTTCAAATTCTTCTTTTTTCAGTGTTCCATGGATGATAATAGGTACATTAGTAACTCTTCCACACAAGGTTATCATCTTTCCTTTAAATAAACCTATTCTTCCCAATGAAGGTACCATAGTAGGATTTCCCAAAATTTCCCAAGTGCTTTATGGAATAATATTCCCTTGTGTTTCCTCATCCAAGATATAGTCTATGTTGAAGTCTCCTATTCTTGTATCTATGTGTTGTTTTTCTTTCAAGATCTCTGGTAAACTAACATCTTTGTGATCATTCATCGTTTCTTTTAACTGTAATAACATAGTCTCTAATTCTTTCTCTTTATGATTCTCTAACATGCTCTTATTCTCTTGACTCATGTTCATTTGTTCAACTTTAGCAATCATCCTTGGACAATACTCAACCTTATCACCAACAATTTTACAATAAAGAAAAACAGGACCTGCACCAGGGCATTCCTTAGCAAGATGTCCCGGTCTTTTGTAGTTATAACATAGTGTCAATCCTCTCTTTCTCTTATAAGTTCCTCAACTTTTCTTGTACTATGTACTAGGATCACAGTGTTGGACCTACAATCTGCAAAAAAACTTTCTAGGTTCCTGCATCCACTTATTAGTCCAAAAATTATTTCTATGCATAGGAATAACATATCTTTCTCTAGTTCTATCAATTTTATTCAGATCAACTCTTTCTTCTAACTGTACCCTAGCTTTCAGACTAGGACATAATCTATCAAACATACCTAGATCCATGCTTTCGAAACAATTTTTTTTTAATTTACTTACTCTTATCAAACACAAAGCTTTAAGATATTACCTCCTTTTTTAAGATCATATCTCTTTCTTAGCACAAGGTTTTGTAAGTCAAGTAGAGTACTTTTCACTACAACAACAGATCTACGCACAACGCTTCTCTTTTATTTTACTTCAATTCCCAACAATCACAGTTTCAAGTCCCGACAATGGAACCATTTGTTGGCACAGGTACAGACCCAGGGTTCAACGCTTCGACAACGCACCAACAAAATCCTAACTACCGACCCTTTAGGCAACACCTGCGAAGCAGTCGAAGTCTCACCCGAGGTAGAGGCAGGGGGGTTACAGGACACATGTGTATATAACCAAGATGCAACATAGATCTGTGATTACAATACTTCACAGAGTAATTAGAACAACATATATTAATTCATTATATTTACTCACATCGCAGATCAAACCTTAAGTATAGATCGACGCAGTAACAATGAAAAATACACATCGCACTTAGCATCATAAGTCAGATCTAACACATTCAATACATACAAAGAATTAAGCATTCATAGATCTATCTATCATTCATAACATTCAATGAACTAAACAGATCCACAACATAAACATTATAGCACAAAGAAAGCCATTAACACAATATTTACATGGTTCACCCCAGTGTGGGGCTACTTCCACCAACTGCTTCTTCTTCTATTATTCTTCTTCAATCTATTACATTCATCTGCTCCTGTGCACTAAGCCACAGAGTCAAGCTTCACACTAGACAGGTGATCTTCGCACTAAGCACCAGATCCACCTTCCGAAAATCAGATCAAGGAACAGAGCCAACTCACACAAAGCATTACATATATAGTCTGTTGCACGAAGCAACTCAGAGCCACTTTCACTTAGCTACATACACATCGCTTGTCTCTTGCACTTATCCCATCACTACATTTCTTTCACTAAGCACACTTCGCTACCTCTACATTACATTCCTTCCTATATATACTTTTACATCCCTTACAAAAAGGCCTAATCATGGGTAAACCCATGGGCCGACATCCCGAAACCCTAATACAAAAACCCTAATGAACCCCTTGCTAAGTCCACAAAATAAGTGAGATCCTGTGATTTCATCTCTACCTAGGCGCTCCATCTTTGACCAACCCGTCGAAGTCCAAAAGTGGTCAAACCTGATCAGTGTTTTCTCAAAACTTGATCGAGGGCCAACAACCCTCCTGGTAAACCAGAAGCAAACACAACGCATAGGATGCACTGCGCAGTCTCAACCAAGATAGTTCTTATGGGTGGCTACAACACTCAGGTGCTTACAGCCTGGGAATGAGTGGGGATCTAGAATTAACCTCAGTGATATTCATTTATGTAATCTAACATTCAACTTATCTAGATTAATATGTCATTCTTACTCATGCATGTAAATTAACAGATCTAACTAAGTCATCCATACATGTTTCTAACATCTAATCATTAAAATCAAAGGATATACACAACATTCAATCAAATAAAGCATGATCTACTATGGTTCACCCCTCCTAGGCTACGCCCATAAAGATTTGGCTCATCTTCTCTCTTATTATTATGTTTCCAAAACTACAACACCTCACACATTACAACTCTTCATCAAAACATGTCGAGATCTACAATGAGGTGGACTAGATCACACCAGGATCCTCATCATGTGATCTAACCCTCAAGATCTACCTTTTTTTCTCTCCTCAGATAAAAAAATTACAACATAGATCGAAGACAGCATAGTAACCATAACCAACAACATGACCTCTGACTCCTAACCGAAGAACCCGAACCCCGAACTAGACCTCCTAGGTGCCTATTTATACATGTTTTTGGCTTACTGTCCATTACATCTTCTTAACAAAACCCTAACCCTAGCATTGTTAGGTCTTCTTTCATGCGTGCCTTGCATGATTTCCTCCTCTGCATGTGTGTTTCCTTGAGCGTGCTACTTTTCCTTCTAGTTGTCTTTTCCTTCCTTGTGCTTTATTCTCCAAAATTATTCTTTATTCAAAAATGGGCCTGCATCCAATAGACAACATCATCCCTATCCTACAAAGAACCTATATCCAATTTAGAGCATAATTTATAATGTATTTTGGCTAGTGCAAAATCTAACTTCAAGTCAGGTGAATCTGTGCAACTAAATAAACCTCCACATAACCCATTTCTAGTTTGAGTTCTTATTCATTAGTTTAACTTGACTTGTTTATTTGGGAAAATTCCAACTCCAATATAGGTTCTATATAGCTAAACAAATCTATGTATGAACCCTATCCAATTTTGGTTCTAAACTAGTCTATGGATTGGTTTGTCCATGTGAATCCCAACTCGAAGATGAACTATGTACAACTAAACAAATCTTTTAGAAAACCATCTTCAATTTGAATCCTTTTCACTATTGTAGGTCGGTTTATCTTCTAACTACAATTGTAGTCCTTCACATCCATACAATTCTCCATAACATCCATATCCAATTTGGGTGTTGCACAAATTTTGGTTGGTTCATCTGTTTTTCCATTTTCTAACTCTATTTGAGTACCATACAGCTAAGCAAATATGTATAGAACCTCTCTATAATTTGGTTCTGGTTCTCTATATAGATAAACAAGACCCTATAGGACCCAGTTCCATTTGCAAATTACTACAAGTATAAATAACCAAGTAAGTGTTGGGCAATGTACAAATAAGTAAGAACGTGTCATTGTGATGTGAATTGTTTAGCTTTATAGAACAAGAATAACAATTGGAATATTTTTCTTTTGATAATCTTGTAGGACACAAATAAGAGTTGGAATGTATATGGGTGACTAAACATACCTCATAATGGAGTAATTTTCAAGTTTTTAGTTGTATAGTATCTCAATCAATATTGGTTCACATAAAAATAGTGAGGCCAACCTTTAAGCCCTGATGTTTGTATGTGGAATACAATTTCATTGGGCAGTTTCTTTGGGTTCACATTGTGACTGAAATGGATTCACTTTTCTGCTTAAATAAAATACTATCAGTCTGTAATGTCCATGAAGCTCATCCCAAATTAGGTCAATCTTGGACAAGTTTTAGTTTAGTTTTAGTCAAGGATAAATAATACATTGGTTTTCCCCTCAAGATAATTCCTTAGTAGGATCAATATTTTATTATCATTTTTAGGATGTTTCCTATAAAGTTCATCTAAGGAACTAGACATATTTCAGTGTTTAAAAGCCGCACCACACCACAGTCTTAACTAAGGATGGAAAAAAGGTATTGGTGAAAATATGGTAGGCTATAACAACATTTCAAACTCTTCAAATCATGACACATGTCCCAATGTGTTGTCACTATTCATTCTTAACATGTTCTTTTGGATAAAAAATTATAGCTTGAATTCCTTGATTCATATTTTTAAATGTTGTATTTTTTTTGCATGATGAAACCACATATAGAGTTATAGAAAAGCAATAGGAAAACTACCCAATTTCAGTATTGGTAGTGATCATGTTGAACCTGACAACCATGTGCAACACATTCATAGTGGTGTTGAACTCGAGGTGAGTACTAAATATTAGAATATAATTGTTTTTTTTTTATCATTTTTCATATCTCAATTTAATGTGTATTTCTTTTTGTTTTTGCAAAAATGTGTTGATCATAAACTCCAAGAAGGTGATAAAGTAAAGGTGTTGGATCTATATGACAATGCTCCTATGGGAATTGGGCGGATTCACTCACTATCTATTATACATGGAGTTAAATTGATCGGATTAGGAGATGAAAATGTAAATATTATAAAGGTCACAAGAAACATACCCCTTCCTTATGATGACAAAATAGAAGGATCTGTCCATTTGAAAGAGATGGAAGGAAGCTTCACATAGTGGCCACTAAGATATTTGCAAAAAATGAGATAGTTGGTTTTTATCATAGTTGTTAGACAACTTGGCCCACTACTTTATGCAATAGTTTGAATGTATGTTCAACAATATTTTATTATGTGGTATATTTGCAGACTTAGAAACTCTCAGTGACAGTATTGTACTATGACATCTTTTATTACACACACACACATATATGATCATTTGACAGTTTATATAAATTGTGATATTATATGTTTAATTTGATTTTTTGTTTATGC